>CALNHX010003278.1:0-153926 GCA_940337035.1 Agriotes lineatus | reverse complement strand
CATATACGCTACTTCCAATATTTCAAGTCATAAAATAAACTGTGAATCGTATAAATTACTTTTGATTGGACTTATGGCACTGGCAACATTGCAGGGTCGGATAACGTCGACAGTTTGATATTACTTATATACTCGGGCTTGTAAACGCTGTTAAATGTATTGGATCTGTCAAGGTTTATTGCATATAGTGGTAAAGATTTTTCAAGATTTTGTTACCCCTCTGAGGATGCTTTTACTAAGAAAAACATTTAATATGTATTAGTCTGAAACATACTCCTCTAAACCCTTTACTTCAACTGGGTCTGTGGTTGCCTGAGGAACATATGGGGCTTGCCAACGTCGAATGAACCAATATATATATTAAATTAAAATGATAAATTCGTAATAATCAAACAATAAATAATAATGGTGAGGCACTAACAACCCATGAAGGAGCTTGGCCTGCAATCAAACAATAACTACATAAAAATGAAGAAATATTAAATTCTAGAACAAAAAATAAATGCTAACTACATCTAAATAAATAACATATATATTTACAAACATAATAAATAAATAAATAGCAACCTACTTCGCAGCCAATTTCTTCATTTTCTTCCGATGTGCTTGGGTAATGGCGGTGTTCGGCTTATTCTTATCCTTGACGTATTTGAATATTAAGAAAGTGGTGCACTTACTTAATATCAAATCGTCGCAGATGTGGTCATCGTTAGGGCAGTACCTTTCTCCAAACCCTATCGAAGATTTGTAGGACTGCTTGAAGTTGCTCTCCAAAGTAGGTTCAAACGCGTTAACATAAAGAAATGCATATAAATTATCATGGGATACTTTTGATGAATGACATAACATACTCAGTGGCATAGCATAACCTTTGATCTTCATCAAATTCTTTAAAGATTGTTAAAATATGGTGACTGGTAATTTCGGTAGAAAATAATCTGATCGGCAAGCATCGCATCAGGTACACAAATATTTTTTAAAATATAACCGCAACATATCCCAAACCCTGACTATCCTCACAGTTCATTTCAGTAGAATTAATAATTTCAAAATTATTTATGTCTTTTTGCGATACTTGTTTTTTCTCGCCAGATGAAAATTTTGTAAATTTCCTAAATCAGCGAAAGGGGTACAGAGAGTCATCTTCACAGTTGCCTGTGTCAACAGGTGTAACCATCTTGTTAATAACAACAGTTTTTAAGGCTGCTGTGAATTGATGCCATGTAGGATTATCGTTTGCTATGCCATGCTGACGAATGGTATAAATAGATTTTCGACTGGATCTTGGTTAAATGCTCGTAAATTTAGAAAATCAAATCCTTCCACATTTTGAAGGTTTTTCCAGAGAAAATAATGGACCTGATTGTTGTCTGCCAACCTCGAACAAACGAATACTGGTTGGTGACATTCACTCCAGTCTTCAGGTCGACTAATTCCACTGATCCAGTTCTGTCAGTAATTTCGACCAAAATTCCAAAACAACAGAATTTTGCTTCAATGCACATTTATAGATTTTGCCATCTGAGGATTTAACTTGACAACTGTTTAAAGAATCAAATAAGTTATCAATTTTTTTTACAAATTCTGCCGTGTAAATGGATTCTGAAGGTAGCATGTTGGCAAACGTAGTAAACGTTTCTATGGCAGCAGCCACAGAACTGCTAAGTTGAGCAGCAGCAACCTTCACCTTCATTTTCACATAGGAATCTTTGTAGTTAAAATGTTGTTGTTTTAATTTTGGTAAAGATTTAAAAGTTTTTTGCTGATCGATATCAAAAACAGACTGGATGTATTCAAATTTCGCATATTTGTGACGGTCAAATTTAATTTTGCATCTCAATAATGCATTATGCGTATTTTTTAAAAGGTGTGGTACATCAAAAATTGTAACAATCGGTTGATCGTTAACAAAGAAATAATACGGGGCTTTGTCTAGGATTTTTTTCTGAACATAATTTTGACAACGCTGATTGATTAACTGAACTTTGATCACAAACGGTAGCTATTAAATGTAAACCAATCTCTTGAAGCTGACATTATTTCTTGATAAGTTGCATCAGATTGTTCGTTCCTATAGTATTTGCTGTGAAATAATAAGCAATCACTTGTTTCCACTGCTTTCTTATACCTCGAACCATAAAAGAAAGATTAGCTGATTTATTTGACCTGCCAATGAACCCAAATCTTCAAAACCACTGATTATCTGTTTGTGTTGTTCATAGTGAAATCCTGCACTTAAAGACACTTCATTAAAAATTAAAGTGCAATAGCGATTTGCATCAACCATTTTTCAACCAGAGTTTTTAAGTAATGTAATAGACTTCTGTTTAGTCCCAGTTTCAAATGGAATTTTAGACAACAAGCATTTCAAAGTTCTAGTAGAGGGTAAATGGAAATACTTTTGTAAATATTTATACAAGCGCGGACTTCTTTTATATAATGACAACCCGAATACTTTATCTTGCTCGGTCCATCTACGAGCCACTAGGCTTGCTATTAAACGTTTCGTAACTGAGAATAATAAATTCTTTGGTTGCGAAATTCAAATTCTCTTCAATAAATTGAAATTTACCAACCTTGTATAAATTTTCAAGTGTTTTTACATTATCCCTTTCAGTTCTCAATACATTTTGCAATTTTGAAAGTTTTGAACAAATATTTCTATGTAATTTGTACATCAAAGATTTTTTTGGGGTTAAACTTTTCTTTGAAAGGCCAATTTTGTGTAAAATTCCTTCTTCTAAAAATGAAAAACTTTTTTGTTTGCCTTTAACGATTTCATTACCAGCATGGTTGCAATAATTGTGATCTTGAAGACGATTATCAGACATGCAATAAGCGTGTTCTTGCAAATTTTGAAAATCATTAGCATTTTAGTAGATTACGCAATATGACGAAATTAATTAGGATGTTTATTTGGCTGCAAACAAACTAATATAAATTCAGGAGCTCAATCAAAGCGATAGAATTTAAAATTAACAAATATTTTAACGAAATACGTAATACTTAGCTGTAAACTAGGCAGAACACGACACTTAACCTCAAACCTCAACAAACCAGTCAATACAGGTGCGGGTCGCGGGGTGGGAAACAGCAAGGTTATGTGACGTCAAAATCGATATTGGAGTCTGCGACTGCGTATTACGGTATGGAAATTTCTTCGCCCCGACCCGATGCAGTGCCCACCAAACTTTTCTTGTTGCAAATATTTAGGTCTCACTTTCACCCCTGTGGTCCCAACTATTCTTGGTACAGCTAACATGCTAACTTGTACCATTTCATATGCTCGATTGAACACTCCAGCGAACGCCTCTTCATGTCTTATAGCTTTTAGTTTTTGAATAGTCGATTCTACTGAATCCATAGCTGTCATGATGTCCATATTTTCGGTCTGAATAAATTTTGAAATAAAATGTGTTATTCCAAGAGCTTTTATTATTTATTTTTATTATATATACAGTGATTAAGAATGGAAAGCTACCAAGTGTGTAAATGATAAGCAACTTTGTATTACTGTACTGACATAAGTTAAGGCACTTACAATTTCCACAAAACTATCAACAAATATCGAAATGGACTGGTGTCTTTCCACCTATCTCGTTTCGTAAAAGTTTTTCAAGTCAGAAATGGATTTGGGTTGCAACTTTAGCCATAATATATTTGATCGTTTGGCTGACATACGTAAATACGCTCTCACTTGCACGGTCGCTAAAGTGTTTCCGATTTGCTGTACGTTCGAAGCATCGTTGATACATAAATTCAAACAACGGGCAAAACAATGAGTATACAATGCTTTCGGATGTTCTTTCATTAAGAGTGCCTGAACACCTCTAAAAACATCTCGCGTATTTGCTGCACCATCAGTCCCTTGTCCTCGTACATGTTCCAAATTTAATCTCAAAATTGTCAAGATACTTTAGATCGTGTTGGCCAGTTCAACTCCCGTGGTGCTATAGAACGGAACAAACTAGAAAATCTTCTTTTAAATTGATATTTTTACATTTTCCGGAGCTGGAACGACCTTCATCTAAGTATCGAATACATAAAGAGAACTGCTCGATGCGGTTAATGTCTGTGGCCTCGTCGGCTAATATTGCAAAATATTTTGTCTTCTTTATTCGATTACATATTTCATGCTGAATGTACTCGGCGATAATAGAAATGACCTCGTTTTGAATATCAGCACTTATATGTATCGGTCTCGCGGTCTCGCCACAATTTTTTATATGATTTAAAAATAAATCGTTGCCATTTTAGGCATTTTAGATTCGGTATAAAAAAAAACTTCTAAAATTACCGTAATTTTGAATAGGAGTATTTAATTCTAGGTCACCCGAGTCATGGCCACCTCTAAGAGCTAATCCGTGGCGCCCACATAGCTCAATTGTTTTGATTATCACTTATAGTGTCTCCCTGTTCCTTTTTATTTCACTTTCATCCCTCGTATGTAGCTGGACAAGAATGTCGTTTTGTGTTTGATCAAATATTTTTAAAAATTCAATAGCATTTCTCGTGCAAAATTTATGGTATCCATTATTTTGATGTATATTATAGAGTTCAACTGCATCTCTTCATTTATTGAACGGTTGAGTGACCAACAATGTAGGCAGTGAATTAATTCCTTTCCCAACTCCTTCATGTTTGTAAAATAGCACGGAGTACACGGTTTGTGAGTACGCCAACCACTTCCAACGTTCTACCCATGACAACTTTAACTTACGTGACTTCACTCCAAACTTCTTTGCCTCAAATTTGTATGAACAGCTTGCCTTCCATGTATTCCTCAGTACATTGGCTAAATCAAAAGGATTCAGTTGTCCTACAGCGTTTTTTTATGTGTGCGCCAATATCGTATTTATTAAATTGGCTGGACATCTGAAATCAACAACAAAATGTGTACTATTTTTCAAATTTCACAATAATTATCATATTTCCTAACCTGATCTGGTTGTGTAGGTGGGTGTATGTTTGTACTGGTTGAAGTGGAAGCAACTGGATCATCCACTACTTTCTCCAATTCGTCGGCATGGGCATTTGCAACATATACTGTATTGTCGTCATTAGACTTGTGCTCGGCTGCACAAAAGTTAATTGACAAATAATTAATGGAGTGTTAATGGATTGTTAATCTTTAATTACATTTTTAACAGATGTCAACGCTGTGTAAAATTACTGAGAGCTATACGCCATAACTTGTGTACATTATCTTTGGATGTAGGTTGGGATTGTATATGCTTGTTGTAATAGTTTTTTTGCAAATGCCCATGCTAACTCTATGGGTTTATACTGGGCACTGGTAAGGAGGCAGTCTAAGAACGGCATGCCCATGTTGGGATAGAAATTCATCAACAACATATTTTGTGTTGGTGGTGTTAATCAGTGGCCTTATAATTTCCCAAAGTTGGTGTTTGGTGCTGTTTTCATTGAACGCAATTTTATTTTGAGTCAGCTAATCTGTCATTTTCGATTGTTTTGAAGAAACAGTAGGTGGTTTGTCGAGGACTACAGAATTATATGGAGCATTATCCATTATTATAACACACCTCCCATTCAACTTGTTCAATGCTGGAAGCATGTGATTAACAATCCAATTCATAAATGTCTTGCCGTTCATAGTTTTGTGATAGTCTCGGTCTTCTACCTTACTATCTAAAAGAAAACTACACCCATCCAGAAAACCTAAATTACATCCAGAATGTAAGACTGTAAATCTTTTCCCCTCATTTTTAACTTTTCTAGGATTTGCTTTACAATCTTCATCATGCACCCACATACGCACTTGGCTTCCATCCAAGTTTCATCACGATAAATAAAGTTAATTTCTTGCCCGTCTTACAAATATTCTAAGTATTTTCTTAGAAAAGATACTTTCAAAGCTTTTATATGGGATTGTTCCGAAAGAATGGCCCTGTTGTTGCATTTTTTGTATCTATATCTCATAGCCCTGATAATTTTATAAAGATTAGTTCGTCCCATTGTGTACTCCAAATCCTGTGTGGCGTAATTGTGTAGATCATTTAAAGTAAAATGTTCTCCTTTCTCATGATAAGCATAAATTTTCCGAGATAATTCTTCTTTTAAAAAGTGAACATAAAAATCATCGCCAGTATTCGTTCTC
This sequence comes from Agriotes lineatus, assembly GCA_940337035.1. NCBI lineage: Eukaryota > Metazoa > Arthropoda > Insecta > Coleoptera > Elateridae > Agriotes > Agriotes lineatus. The sequence goes on along the minus strand of CALNHX010003278.1, from coordinate 147,808 downwards.
TTTCTACTTCCTTTTTCTGAATCTTTCAACGCTTCGTCTGTATAATGTTGTTTTATAATTGCAAATACTTGATTTACGCTAATCTATAAGATACATTTTTAAAAATAACGAATTGATTTATATTTTAAATTAATATTGTAACCCACTGAAATTAAATTTGCTGCTTTGAAACAAATTTGGTTTTTTGTTAATTTTTGACTATGCTCCTGCTTTTTTTCTAAGTAATAATTTACTACTGCTCTCTTTTCTCTTGCCAATAGTAAAACTCTCTTTGGTTTGCCAAATTTTTTCATTTTTTGTTCGTTGATAGAGACAATTATGAATTGAAATGTCACTTTGACAAATAAATCAAATTTTGAAATTTGGAAGAGTCAAAATTTTGCAGTGTTGCCAAATGTGAAAGTAGAAAGTTACCAACAAAATTTGAAATTAGCTGCCAACTTAAATATAATTATTACAATTTGACAGCCCAGGAGTTTCGTGAACAGACTTTATTATTACTGTATTGTGTATTAAATTACTGAAATAGTTAGCCGCGCTTTCAAACTCATCTGCGTTTGGATTTACTTGCTCCCTAATTGTAGCCAACAAAATTTCTTGATCAGAAGATAAAACAAGTTCGGCAGTACCTCCCCCCGTTTTAAATATTTCCTTCTTAAAATGAGTATTAATTGTTATTATTTCTATATAACTACCTAGTTGCAAATGTATCGAGATGAGAGAATTTAGAAATTGAAATTTTTTCATAATTTACCAACGATTTATTTTAAAGATCACACAATTAGGAAAAACTACCTAAGGTAATGGAACCAGTAGATGACACCTTAACACGTTGACGACCGCGTCTTAATCGTTGAAACCTCTCTGGGTACCACAGCTTAGTTTTGGGATTTTCTGCTATTTATCTCCTTTGGAAATCTATGTACAGTTCTGAAAAGCCATTTTTAACAAAATTGTTGGAAAACACGCAGGTCCAGTTTACTGGACACCGGGCTCAGCAGAGAGACTCTGTCCACTTATACCGACCGTCCAGTTAACTGGACATCTGTATTTAGGTTAGGAATATGTATTGTGAAAAAAAAACAATACAAAAATGAACATAATAATAATATACAGAATGAGTACATAAATGAGTAGACAAAACTATAACCTAACGCTTAACTATTATTAGTATAATCTTCGTGCCACATTCTAAAGCAAGGGTGACTCAGGACACTGAGTGCAATAATATCTTGTTTTTCGGTGATTATTTCCTTCATATCCATAATAATGCGTAATCACCATGGTTTCTGTCAGTTTAATAATGACTAAAATTCAAACGTCAAAATTTAACCGCGGTTAAATTTATGTCAAAATTTAATCGCTTGTGCATAATTTTAACATGGTTATTAAATGTGCTTCACCAACTGAATTTTATCTATTTATTCAGGAAATAATCACGCCGAACATCCCGCGTGCATGTAAACTAGCCTGAATAAATTTTGACGATTTTCTGTCAGAATGTTTTGCTCTGAAGAAATATATCTCGTAAATTTTCCGCTTCAAAATCCCTCGTGCTGCGCACTCGGGATTCTTGTTGAGCGGCAAATTTACTTGACAAATTTCTTAGTAAAACATTCTGACAGAAAACGTCAAACTTTAATCGGCTATTTTAATGCACTTGGGATATTACTGTTGAGTATTTGCTTTTGAGCATTGACGACATCTTCGCATGGTTGACTTTTCTTTTGCAGTCGGAGGAATAGGTTCTAAGTAATGAAAATTTGTTTTTCTCTTATCTTCTTTCTCCTTTTTCGTATTTTCTCGTACATCTTCTTCTAGTTGTAAGAGGAGATCTGCTATTACACTTTCTCTGAACTGTAGGAGTTTTGTTGTTTTTTCATTTCTCTTTGCTTTGTAAACATTAAAAGCATTCCACATGCAAATATCAATCAAATGGAAAAATAACTTTCGATACCACCTCAAAGTTTTCCGTGGTGTTGAATAATAGGTCATCATTTGATCGGCTCGATCAATACCAGACATGTACTTGTTATAATCAACAACACACTGGTTTCATTTTCTTCAATCCTCGTTTATTTGTTGTTTCAACCATTTTGTGTTTGTGTTTAGTAGAGATCATGGAAACGTATCTCTTGTCTCGCCAATTTGTTACTAGTACGGGCCCTTTCCTTTTCCAAGCAGAATCTCCTTTTTTGAGTTTTGTTTCGAAGAGTTTTTTAGGATTTCCTTTTCGATTTTGTCTTAATGTCCCAATCACGAAATGTTTGTTTTTTGTATAAATACTCAGCTAGAGCAACGCTGGTATAGTAATTATCCAAATAAACTTCATGTCCTTTATTCAAATAATCTTTCAAAAGTTCTGTGGTAATAGAGAATGTGCGTGACTGTCCATCATTATAACAAGTACCTTTACCAGTATATACAATGATATTTAGAATAAATCCATCATATGTAGTCAATTCATATAGTTTCAACCCATACTTATGCCTTTTATTAGAAATATATTGACGAAAGATCAATCGTCCTCGCCAGAGAATCATGGATTCGTCAATTGCAAGTTGTTGGATAGGCAAAATTATACTTTTGATATTTTGCAGTACTTTGTCTAATATTGGTTTTATCTTGTATAATCGATTTGATCTATCTACATCATCGTGATTTACAAATGTCAACATATGCAAAATTTCGCAAAATCGATTTCTCGACATGGATTTACCAAATACTGGATGAAAATATAATGTATTTGTGCTCCACTGTTTGTACAGTGCCGGAAAATGTATGGTACCCGGCAAGAGGCAAAGTCCAATAAATGAATTAATTTCTGCTACAGTTACATCAACCCATTTCTTTACCTTCTTGGCTCTTGTGTTTGCTGCTGCAGGTTGTGTTGACTGGTGGGCTCTGTTATTAGTTTCAGCGACTATTATATTTACTATTTCTTCATCAAAGAAGAGTTGAAAATAATCAATGGGTTTGGCATCATCGTCCAAATTTGTATTCAAGACAGGAACACCAGTAAAAGGTATTGTTGGTGGGTCAATTTCAGTGTCTGTCCAATCAGAATCGTTCAATGCAGCTTCAGGGGATTCTGGCATTTTATCATCCAAATCGCTCACATTATCCAAATCGCTCACATCTTCCAAATCGCTCACATCATCCAAAATAGATTCTAAAGCACTGCATTCAAGCTGAACATTAATTACTTCATCACACAGAGTACGCGAACTAGTATCTAGTGAAGGTACATAATCTTTATCTCTTATACTATCATCACTAGAATAGTCATCGTCATCAGAAATACTTTCAACTTCTGAAAGATGTTCAGCATAATGCTCTACATCATTAGGACGAAGAGGTTTGAATCTGTCGTATTCCTTTTACGTACATTTCTAGATCTGCTTGGACTAACACAAAATAATCTATCAACTAAATTATTTCTAAACTAAAGTAACTCCCCCAGGAATTGCTAGATCTTCATTTGAAATCATTATAAACAACACTATCCTTTATATAAGAAAACACAATAAACAATATACAAAATCTGTGACACAGCATAAACAAATGTAACCCAGTAATGATAAAAATTTACTGATACAGATATAATTTGATACCTTAATTTTTACGATATGCATCGGGGAAGTCCCTGATAAAACATGAATATAAAGAAAACTTAGTTTATAAGCAGGTTTCTACTAAATAATAGCAGAGAACTTGAATACAAATCGCAGAAGAGAGTATTTGTAGCGCCACCTATCGTCGGGTAGTAAATTGAATATCTTTAATCGAATCTGTTTAATTTTTTTACAGAACCATACCAAGATACCATATTAATATTTTAGACTTCAATCTTGGCACCACACAAATTATAAATAGCATTTAAAGCCGTAAGAAAGATCGTCCAGTAAACTGGGCGCGGTACACGAAAAGAAACCTCGATGTCCAGTATACTGGACGGCGGTCGTCAACGTGTTAAGGAATAAAAATTACAAATCTGCCTATAAAATGATTATATTTTCAAAGATGTTGGTATACTATTGTACAACATAAATATTAATGTACATATTAACGGTAACCTAATCAACATTAATACAAAATGCAAACTAAACAAATTATGTGATTTTTTTTTTACAGGTTGCAGATTCACCAATAGAAGACATCGATATTTTTGAAAGTTCTAGTAATTGACACCTACAATAGCCAGTAGCTGACAGGCATCTCAACTATCCGTCGACGTAAATTTTTTTATTGAATTCATATTTTAATCGATTTCCAGCGCAACTAAATTGGGACATTCTAGTTTTTCTATAACTTGACATAATTTACTGATACTGACATCATTCTCGTTCAGCTTAAATGATGTTCTTGCTTCATTACAGGCTACTATAGCTACTACTTCAGTTTCATCATTGCTGCAAACCTCTTGTATAACGCAGACATATTTGTGTTCTTTCTTTTTGCCTGGAAATGAGAAGAATGTAGTCGCCTTCTTTGTACAAATGTGTTGACCTTTGCTCAGTGGTGTTATCTCTGTTTTCAATATTTGATTCTGAATTTTGTTCTTCGCCTTTACTAATTTTGTCCTCTTGATCTAGCCCATACAAAAGGGAAGGCCAGCACGTTGTTTCTGTGACGTCACAAAATCGGACCGATCTTTTGCCGTAGCTAAAGGCAACTCTAAGCACTTTCATCGTTTAAAACATGATATTTTGAAAAAAAAAATTGTTTTTTATAAATTGTATTCGGTACTTTATAATGAATATTCGTGTATAAAAGTTATTTTTTAATTTACTACGCTTTCGTTTAAATAAGGCAACGATTACAACTGTTTTAATATCTGAATACTCTGGTTTATATGTGAATAACAAATAAATACACTGTAAATATTTCGTGAAAATCTCGGCCTTTTTTGGCATGTACAAATAAAACAGAAATGTTTTATGATATCATTAGTCTTACATTTCCTGTATATGTTTCAAGAATGTTACAATAAACACAACATTAAGCGGAACATAAAATTAAAACTTCACTTTATTCTGTCATCGGGTATTCCATAATCTCGACGAACATTCTAAATAAGTCTTATATACTCGTACACATACATAAGCTTTAAATAAATACAAGTTTCTATTGGCATTTTTATATCACATAGAAATACAAACTTAATTTCAACTCAATTTTTAACCATAAACATGCGTGTGAACATAACAAAAAAATACTTACACTTACTATAATATGTTATTAGATATAAACTTAATATCAACCCAGTTTTTAACCATAAACATGCGTGTGAACATAACAAAAAAATACTTACACTTACTATAATATATTATTAGTTAAAGCAAGTTTAATGACTTGATAATTTATCAATTTTTCTTTTTCTGCTTTTTGTTGAAAAAACATCATTTTTTATCTTAGAATAATTGTTCAATAGTATATTTGCAAAAGTGCTTGCTGTCTTTTTTACAATAAATTGCACGTCCTTACAATCACATGGATTACTAACTTCTATAGACAGTAAAGTAAGCTTAACTAGAAAGTCCTTATATTTAATATTTTGTTGCACAAAGTTTTCTTCGTATCTTTCCGTTAAAAGTACTTTACAAATTGAAAACATACACCCAACGATTTCAACTATATGTTCTGTAGGCCATTTCAGTCCCCCCCTATCAATGATTGTGATGTATTTCAGGTACATCATTAAAATATTCATCAATACAGAAATCTAAATCTAATGTATCGTTATCACATTCATATAAGAAGTCTGCCAATTCGAACTGTCCATTTTTTGAAGACTTTAATTTTATTAAACTCAGAATCTTTAACTTTTTCTCCGATTCTAAAATTTGAGTAACACATATGTGATAATTTGCGCCACTCATTTGTCTATATTGTCCAAAGCGTGCCTCTAGGGGGTCGGTTTGAAATTTTCCAAGAAGTACATATGTAAAGTTGTGTGTTGTAATTAAATATTCACTTAGCTCAATGTATGCTTTAGTAGTATGCTGAATTGCAAACTGTGTTTCATATGTTAGTTTTCCTTGACGTCTTTTTAATTGAGTTCCTTTTACTCGTACTTCTTGGTTATCCCAAATAGCTAGCCATTCTACAAAGTGTTTTAAGAATCGAATGTTTTTATCATTATAATAGTCTGCCGAAATTGGATCGTAGAAAGAATCCCTAAACCGCTCACCTTTATATTTAGATTTACAGTTGACTATCTTCCACCACTTTAATATTTGTTCAAGAAACAGAATGGTACCATCTACGCAATTGGGAGAATTTTTTTTGGCCAGTTTTAAAGCACTAATATTTTTTTCGTCGAATAACTTAACACAGTATCCAACATTTTGCCTTTCAGTAGAGGAAGGATATCAAACTTTTTTGGAAAGAGATGGTGCCAATTTGATTAGATTGTGCTCTTCTTTGGCGTAATAGTATATTATGTTATTAGGAGCAAAAGTTATATTTTATGTGGCGAGGCTGGATGGGTTATCTGCTGAGCTTGCGAGGTAGATAATTACAGCCGAGCCACATAAAGATACTTTTGCTCCGTATAACATATAGTATTTTTTCTTCAAACGTTTTTATAACAAATTATTTACAACTTTGTGAACAAAGTTCGAAGAAAATTACTTGATCTCGTCAGCGGCAGATAATATTATCTACCGCTTGGCAATAAAGTGACAGTTTAGCATCATCAATCCAGCAGTATAATGCCATATTTTACTTCCGTTTGAAAAAAAATATATTTTAAGTCACAGACGTAGGCAAAATAATACTCCTTCTCATTAGTGGATTCATGTGTTTTGGGAATAACGAACGTTTGGTTGGTATCGGTTTGATTAAACCAATTATTTCTAATGCATTTTATGATATGCACGTTATCAAATAATAAAAATATAGAATCCTTTTTTCTCTACGGGTTTGGAATTCTTGTCTGCATTATACCACCGGACATTTTTTCAAACATCTTTCTATTCACCCTATTATTATCTGATATTATGGCAATAACAGTGTACCCAGCATCGGTTAAAACTTGCAGTACTTGACGAGTTAATTCGTAAAAATTTTCGTGAGTCAAATTTTTTACAGGAAATAAACCCACTACGTTCTTGTTACTGGATGTTATAGATGTAAGCATAAATGTTTGTATAGTTGTTGCAGATTCGATTGAGTTACCGGAAAATCCCTCCAATTTTCCTCCTTTATATGATATGTTGGACTTTACATATATTTCATCTAGCAGCAAATTTATCAATTTTTCGTTTTCATCCAAATATTTTATTTTTTCTTGAATATATTTAGTGTGAGAACTTGTAATTCCGGTAACTGATGCCCCCAATTTCAGCGACAGTGTTTTTAGGTACTTAGGATTAGGAATAGTTAATATGCCTGCGTTTCTTAAATTTATGGAGCCTCCAGGATGTGTATAAAAAAGTGTACATGCCCATATTAAAACATTCGGTGAATATCTTGGGGCACTATTTATCAACAATCTAATCTGTTCCTCTAAAAACATTTTTTTAAATAATACTGAATCAGAATTTTCATTTTGTAAACTACTGCAGTATTTTAATATTTCAGCTGCTTGTTTTAAATGTGAACTTAATCATTCAGTCTGCGTTTTATCTGAGCAATCAAGACTATCAAGAGTACTAACGTATGAAAGAAGGTTGTCAAGTTTACTCCATTTATCACATTTTCCTTCTTCACCCAATATTTGAATTATATTTTCATCCCGTAAAACGCACATTTTATAACATATTTCACAATATAAGTCTTTCTTTATTTTGATGGAAAATAGTACTACTGGGACAACAGGTTCTAGACTGTGTTTTAAAATGGTTATAAACTCGTCGCCACTTATACAAATTACAGCATATTTTGCGATTTTAGCCGTGCACCAGTTCTTTAAGTCTATAAAATCACTTACCATGTCTTTGCGATCACACATTTCACTTTTTCGTCTATCATTTTCAACTTCCTGTGCTTGAATTTGAGCAGCCCGTTCTTCTGGATTTCGTCTATTCGGTGGTAAATGTGTGGACAAATATTTGGGCTGATTTTCAAATTTCGTAGGGTATGCATCAGAACTAAGCTTTGGCTTACTTCTAGGAACAATTAAAATAGATCCATCTGCCTTCACTGCCCTATCTTCCTTCAGAATAAATTTATCTTCGAAATGATTAGCACAAACAACAGAATTTTTCGAAACAACATAATCACTACGATTAATTGCTCTCAGCCATTGCATTCTACGCTCAGGATCTTTGGAAAATGTGAATATTGACACATTACCGTCGTTTTTGATTTTGCTATCATAATTACTGCTGCACCCCGGCACACAACATCGTGAAGGCATTTTGCTTTCAAACAATCACAAGATAACGGAAAAAACACGTGCTACTGCAGGAGATGCAATCGGAATAAGTAGTAAATATCTATGAACTGTACCTAGACTGTACCATCGGTCAGCGCTTATCGGTCCGCTCCTGTGACGTAGGCCTAGAGTGAAACAGAGATACATGCTGGCCTTCCCTTTTGTATGGCCTAGTCTTGATCCATATTTTCCCCAAAATGAGATTTGGTATAGATAAATGGTATAGGGAGAGAAGGGTTTTCGCATGTTTTTCACTTTCCGGTCACTTCCGGTTTACCGGAAGTGGCTTCGGTTTCGAATTTTTAAATGGAACACCATGTATATTTTTACATTTTTGGATTTCTGGGACAATTCTGGAGTAGAATGCGACATTTTAAAAAGTTTTTAAGCCTACTTGATTTTTTTAGAGCCACTTGTAACACGTTAAGTGCCGTGTGATGCCAACATGATATCACACATTTTTGGGACGATTGGACCGCATTAGACCTACGTGGTCTCACGTCTTAGAACTTACTTATTTGCGGAGTGAGACCGTGCTGGTCTTACGTATCGCATTAACCCATGAGAGCCCGATTTTTTTTTAAATTTTGTTTTTGGTATTTTATCGAAATTTGTAGTACTAAGGATACAAAGAAATGTATTGTATAACAGAAGTCCGCTTTTATGACCAGTTTTCCAAGAAACGGGTTTTACCATATGGTAACGCTAGGCGCTTCAGCTGCTACAAATACTACATAACAAATATCATTATTTAGTGTGATAAATAAAGTTGCATTCAATGCACAGTCCCACTTGACACTTTTTACACATTGTTCTTATACTGGATGAACAACCTTCTCCGGCACAGCGTCGTCTTTTCTTATTTGGAACCGGTACCAATAAATGGTTTAGTCCATCATACCGTAAATCATCCGCAATTCTATTTAAAGTGACACTAGATAAAGATGCAGTAGGTCTACCAGCACCACGGGAAGGTGTTCCATATTTAGATAAATAAACATTTACGATTTCACGTCTAAAATTCTTTTGGGATATTGAGTTTCCAGAATTTTTATATAAAATCCATGCATTTTCTATGACTGCATCTAGCAATCAAGTGAATATTGCCCACCACCATTTCTTTATTCTAATACTCGTCCTAAACCTGTTAATATTCTGATCCATTAAATCAGTGCCACCCATACTATTATTATAACGCCGTATTATGGATGGTATTGGTACTTGCATAGATTTCCTTTCACTTCTACAATATCGTTTTGCATTACCAAGAGGGTTTATGCCATGGCAAGTTGATGCAACGGCAACAACAGCGTTATCCACCTATCGAGTTACCATAACACCAGTTTCCTTGTTAATGCATGAAAAATAGTCTCCTCTTTTATTGTCTTTCAGCATTCGTTTTTTGGGAGGTAGAGGGAAATTTTTGGGTAAGCGATTGTCTCTAAAAGTTCCAGTGCTCCCATATCCATTCTCACGCAAAAAGTTCCAACACATTCATGCCTGTAAACAAATTGTCGAAATAAAATTTGTACCGTAGATTTTTCTTGTCATTAGGCATCTCTCTTATCATTCTTAGTAAGGGTGCAGCTGCCTTTCCAAAAATTTTATCGCAGATATCATCAGCCTTTGGGTCTTTTCTTTGGTACATATCAAAATTTAGAAAATATCCGTTTTTACTGTTGAGGCACCACATTTTAAATCCGAATCGGATTGGTTTGCCACGGATGAATTGCTTGCATCCGTGGCGACCGAAATATTTAATCATATACTCGTCATAAGACAATCCCTCTTCTGGAACAAAGTGCTGCAAAAATTTACTTTTTAACAAATTCATAAAAGGTCTCATTTTCCAAACTTTATCATTTTCATCTATAAATTGATTGTCAGCGCAGTGAATAAATTGTAGAATGCTGAGAAATCGATTACGCCTCATATATTCAGTTACTAAAAGGTTCTTCATGTCATTTTTACTATCCCAATAATCACGTTTAGTTGGAAGTGAATTATAACCGCTTAGTATTAGAATGCCTATAGCGCATTTCATTTCTTCATAACTTATTTTTGGATCAGGGTAATTTTTAAAACTTGCGTAAATACGTGATTGATTTATCAAAAAGTTAATAACTTCATCATCAAAAAAATATTCAAACATCTGAACAGGAGTTGAATTTCGAAATTTGGAGAAATCGGCGTTTGGAAAATTTGATCGCTGAACATGATAATCTCCTTGTGCCCAAGAAAATTGTTTGCAAATTTTTGGCGGTATTTCTTTAGACTCATTACTTACAGGGAGAGTGTCGCCAGATGCAAGATCATCATCGTTGCCATCTACGTCATCGTAATCAAGACCCATGCGATCATTGTTTTGCAAAACAATTTCTGCCGCAGCAGTAAGTTGCCGACCAGGTAAATGATTTATATCTGGCGTTTCTTCTTCATCACCGGACATTTACATCTGGAGGCTCAACAAAGATCTGGTCTACATCCAAATAATCAGCATAAGCCATTTGGAGCGCCTCTTCCAGTGTAAATCCACGACTGTAAAAATAAACAAATTTTTACAGATGTATCCCAACTAAGCAGTATAACCGCCAAGCGTTACCATATGGTAACCGTGTAAATTACACACGTGGTATTCATCTGTTTCCAAAGGTATGCAAACAAAACCCAGGGTAGAGGTTAGATTGATCCTTTCTTATGCCATTTTGAATATTATTAGCAAATTATTATAGTTTACTGAAAAATGAAGGTACTTACGTGAATCGGATATCCATGGTATGTAGCACTCTACAGAAGTCACAAATTATAGATGTACAAAAACACAAAAACGAAACTGTAAATAAATGGCGGTGATTCAACAATCAGCATTGACACTTTATAAATGTAAGTCTAAGACCTCTATTGGCCAAAAGCGAAACTACACATACAGCAAACTGATTTATCAAAGCATGTTTGCGTTACCATTTGGTAACGCCGGGCATTCATGGGTTAAAAGCATGACACAGTCAAGTAGTCGTCCAGGTGGTTCTTTATGCATTTTCGGCCTGTTGATATGAGACCAACGTGGCATTATACGACCACATCATTGCATATGGTATGTTTGAAAATAAAACTATTACATTCACTAAACTTTTATTAAAAATAAATGAAAATGTATGTACTATATCTAGATAAACAAGTTCAAATAAAACAATACATGAAGTACAGAACATACCATATACAAAACGAAACAATATTTTAAAATTGTAGTTATTTATATTTTTGTCGCATTATGTGTTGTGAAGAAACAATCAAGGCAATAATGGTTGTTACATGCATTACATTTCATCGTACGTTGAGGACATTTTTTTCATGGCCTGTTGTCTTCCCGATTCTTCGGTTATCCTGGCATAACAAGCAACACAGCGACGCCTTCCAAGTTGTCCAAGTCAAGTTTATGAAGGGGCTCTTGGTTATTCAGATTTCTAACTTGTTCCAACTCTTCGGCATTTTTTATTAACCCCGAAATAACTTTTTCCCTAAATTGACATTTTTTCATTTGCAATTTCTTGAAAGGCAACATGGGCATTTACTAATGCTGTTTAAGTAACCTTAAGTAACCAATTCTTGAACGCTGGCGCAAGGCCATAGTAAGATTTCTTTCCTCGAAACTATATTATAAACATCACCGTTTATGTTGCATTTGCCGAATTGGGTCCGTGAATTCATTCTTTAATGCAGGAACCGAACGCCTGCACAAGGCCGACGTGAAGTTTCTTTCCTGGAAATTATATTGTAAAATGATACCTTTTCTTAGCTTCTTGAATTGCACCCCTCGCTCGCTGAAAGCGCTGATTAGGTTGTCGAAGGTTCTAGAGTTGTTCGTGTTATTTGTTCCTTGTTTCTTTTGCAAGGCTGGCAGGTTCTTTGTTCTGAAGGAATGAGATCATTCTGCGCGGGGGTGACCATCGTTTTACCAGCGCGTTTCTGAATTAATTGGCATCGAGCTGTGAACCATAACGAACGTGCAAGTTTTGTCGCCCCCCGGGCCGCGTGCTGCGGTCCGGGGAACTTTTCGTGAACGCAGTGTAGTTTCGTGTCCACGTTATGTGAACTTTGTGATCTTCAAGTAATTAAATTTTGATTTGGAGTTCAGCTTAGACCCCGATAATAGTTGGTTGACTGCAACTCAAAGTTTTCGGTAGCGCGGGCTAAGGGCGATGTTTCGTTAAGCGGTTTCAAATTATTGGCGAGGCGCCTTCTATCGGCTTTTGCCCTCCAGCAAGGAGTGGAAAAGCAAGTTGCACCCTTTTGCACATTCAACAAAGGTGTCCTCCAAAGCCTACAATACTTTTCATATCAGTGGAAAAAGTTTCGGCAAATCTGTTGCGAATTCTGTGAAGCCGTGTTAAAGTTCGAAGTTACCCGTCGCCCGCCGCTGGCTGCCATCCTTCTTCGTGGGGTAAACCTACCCTCTGGCCCTCCGTACCGAATTGGCCCCTGTACAACCCTTTCGTTCCCATTTGGGGAGCCCGCTACACCTCTGCAACGTCTCACCGGCCTTCGCCGAGGCGGAGTTCGTAACTATCGCCAACCCCAAATAACGTGCTTACAGCTATCAGGTAGGAGCTATGTATTACTCCAATTGTGTTCTTGTGCCTAATTAAGTTGCGACTATATTTGTTATGTGTTTTCCGGGAGTTCGTAAATATTGCGCCCGTTCACTTAAAGCTTAAGCTTATGTTTTGATTTGCTTGTTGTTAACCAGGGGCTTCACCCCTGTTATCTATTTCGTTTTGTCCGTTGTGTAACCACATATTTAGACCATAAGGTAACTTTGCGTGGGAGCCCCTTTTATATTCATGTAGGGTGTATCTTTTCTCTTTATTAAGCTTGAATTCACCTCCGGGTGATTATTATCAATGTAAAGATTTGTGTAAACTTTAATTCTTTAAATAATAAACCCATTGAAGTCAATTTGATTATTTGTCGAGTTGTGAACCCCTTCTGGGTCATTAATTAATCCAGTGTGGCAAAGGCCGAGTGTAATTTGCAATGTAAAGCTGAAAGTACGCCTTTTTGATAAGCAAGCCCCAAGCCCTGGGCCATTCAGTGTTCTTTTGTTATTCTTTAGTGACGGTGGCCTTGAAGGTAAGTGATTTAACGACAAGGTCACCCGGCTACTCGGAGGAGGCTTGGTAAACAACAGGCGGAGGTGTTCAACAACGTACTTGGAGGACTTCTACATAGGCTACGTGTATTGTTCTTGGTTCTAGACACGTCAGCCACCCCTAATCAGAACCAAGTGGCGCTCAGGCATTTCTTTTTCTGTTAAGCAATCCATCAGGGTAAGTGCCTCCGGTTTTTCTTTGAGCTTTCGAACCACGCCTTCCCGACTGAGTTAAGTGCGAGTAACCGGAGCAACAAAATCTGCTCCAGCACATTAAGATCTGTGTTCTTTTTAGTAAAGCCGGCGAACCCTGTAGTTTGTACCCGTTTTTGAACAATCAATACGACCTATGTCGATATGATGAATTAATACCGTAACAAGGGACTTATTGTAGGATTTTATTTGATCAGAAAGATCTATTTAACTTTTATACTTATTATACTCCACCACAGTTTTGGGTTTTAGTATCTCTTCACCTCTTTTTCTAACAGGAACCATTTTATCTGTGTGTCGTGTGCTCAGCATGAGGACATCCCGTTTATCTCTTCATTTCTGCACCATTATGCCCTGTTCAGATTTTTCGGCTGTTTTTTCACCCACTTCTAGCTTTTTTTTAATGCTTTTTGGAATAAACTTCCGATTAGACCGTAACGTTTCCATCAAGTGTGTTTGACGTTTTAGTAATTCCTGTGCTAATGGTACCGAAGTATAGTAATTGTCTGTGCACAGGGTACGGCCATTGTCCAATAAGTTGTGCATAAGATACATGGCGACTTTCGAAGGAACACTCTGCTGTCCATTTTTTGATTTTTCGCAATATATTTGGAAATCGTAAGTGTATTCTTTTTCCAGAAAAAGTTTGAACATTTTAATGCCAAATTTATGTCTTTTATTGGCGATGTATTGTTTAAACTTAAGGCGTCCGCGAAATGGTACTAGCGTCTCGTCAATGCAGATATATTCGGAAGATACGATTACTTTTTGAAATGACTCTCGCAATTTATCAACAGTGTCAGCTTCTGGAGTCTGTCTTCTGAAGATATTTGGTTATCGTTGAAGTGCATATTTTGATCAACTTTACAGCTACATACTTTAGTAATTCGATTTACCAACATGCTTATAATATCGTCGTTCACAAATAACTTGAAAAAGTCGTAGGGAGTTTTATCGTAATAATTTTCACACAATTCCTGATGAAAACCGTGGCTTACTACCATATAATTGAAATTTTTCAAATGTCTGCCTGTTACAGGACCCTAGTTGAAATCGGCCTCTGTTTGAGCTTCTTGTTCTTCGTCGTTGGAAGGAAGGTATTCCATATTTTTTAGCTTCAATTGTTTCGTGTATTAGGTGCGTTTGCTTGGAATTATCCTTATCCATTCGCTTAGCCAATAACGGTGGTTTTGTAATTCCAGTTGATGTGGAAGGTCGGACGTCAAGTTGTACCACTTCATCAGGACGTTTACGTGTGATTCTTTTTTCTTAGCAGGTGGAGTTGCTTCCAATGAATTTGACGTGTCCGTAGATAATTCTGGTTCCCGCAGATTTATTACCTGCTCGTCATCTGACAGAATTTCTTGCAGCATGGATTCCACTATTTTTTGCTCTTTCTCGTACGTACACCACACATGCACAAAAGCTATAGCGTGTAATTGCAAGTTCAGTCTTGCAAATGCATGGCGAGACGTTTAAGATGCGCGGAAGTGTAATGCTCATGCGTAGTGACACATGGGACTCACGCGGCCTCATAAAGGTGGGATTTCCAATAAGCGTCAGACGCAAGCGTTCAGAGATAGCGCGTCAGACGCAACAGTCAATCGCACTAGGTGTTTTCCTGTGAGCGTGCAGATGTAGCCGAAATTGCTGCTTTCGTGTTTCATATTTTAAAAGATGTAAGAAAGTCATATAGTTTGTAGTTAAAAATGGATACTATCTACTAGCATCGTTAGTAGAAGAATGTAATGAAGATGCGCTTATATTATCAATTCTATTAAAAACAAAGCGCAATCCAGTACGAAATAAGTTCAAAAAACGAGTGGAAGAGGGTTATGCAAAGGTGTTAATAACAAATAATTTATGGAAAAACGAAGCGACGTTCAGACAGTTCTTCAGGTTAAGTAGAGAGCAATTTGGTTTTGTGCTAGTACTTGTTGGCGGAGAGATAACGAAAACACCATCTAGGAGAATAATAACACCAATTTCACCCGAAGAAAAACTAGGCTTAACACTAAGGTAAATTTTATTTCGATACTACATAAGAATACATAACGTTTACAGTTGGGTTAAATCAGGCTCACTAGATGGAGAATAGGTAGTAAAGTAATTCCCAACAGTGAGTGACGCCTCACTGGCAGATGTACCTGGAAGCGACGAATTGTTCGCCATTGACCAAGATGGTGACGTAAGGGTTTGATTAATCTGCACTGACCTCAATTCCAGTTCAGTCACTACAGAAAATATTCTGGATTTAGCTTCTGTGATGAACTCTGGTGGAAAAGTCTTGACTGTCATAGCCATGCTTTTAAAAAACATTAATACTGGATCAGATTCGTCAGAGCGTGGTCTGCTTATTTGTTAAACCAGGTTCTCTTGCTCTCTCGATCTTTTCTCCAAAAGTTCTGATATCTTTGCACTACCATCGTTTCTTTTATTTGAAGTGACAGCTGCAGTTTCACTCTTTCTTTTCTTTGTATAAGTATCAGCATTCTATCTCGTACATTTTGGGCTGTTCTGTACGATGGATCGTGTATAGCCATTAAAGGTGCTTCTTCTATAATTTCAGAAGAACCAGTATCATCAATGACCGAATTTGCTGTATCAGTCGTTATTACACTGCTCCCTTTTAGTGAATCTGGCATGTTGCTTTGTGTACTGTAAAATAATTTAACATGTTTCCAAATACTCAGGAATGTACAATAGAAACATATAATAGAAAATCTCGATACTTACGTTCATAAAATTCTGTATCTAAAAAGCTTAAGTGTGCTAGCAGCGGCCACTTAGATTTCACCTGTGAAGCTGACCCTGTAGGAAACTTATTTCCACGCTTGATTCTCAGATAGGTATCTCTAATGTTTCTCCATCGCTTTTTACAATCATTACCTGAAATGAATAACCATGAAAGTTTTTTTCAGATACCTTGCTACAGGAGAATCGTTCAGATCTTTGGCATTTGGATTCCGAATATCACACGTGTATATCAGCATTATTGTAAGACAAATACTCCACCAATTACATGCGAAACTATCACCGTTGTTTTTGCCTTAACCAACAGTCGCGGACTTTGCAAAAATTGCCGATGACTTCAATGAGAAGTGGAATTTTCCGAACTGCGTAGGCGCAATTGACGGAAAACATGTACGAATATTCTGTCCCAAGAAAAGTGAATCGTTGTTTTTTAACTACAAAAATTATTTTTCTATGGTTTTATTAGCACTTGTCGATGCCAATTATAAATTTATTATAATAGATGTTGGTTCTTACGGAAAGGAAGGTGACAGTGGGATATTCGATAAATCAGTCATGGGGCGTCGAATTCGTCAGGGGAACTTCAATTTCCCGGCGGAAAAGGCCCTGCCGGGATCTGCTACTGTGCTACCACATGTTATCGTGGGCGATGAGGCTTTTCGTCTTGCTAAGCATGTAATGAAACCGTACCCGAAAAATCAAGCAACAGAAGATAACATGAAAGCAGTTTTGAATTATCGATAATGTCGGGCACGAAGGGTATCGGAAAATGCATTCGCTTTGTTGTGTCAAGCATTTCGAATCTTTTATACGCCTATAGCAGTAATGCCAGAAAGTTCAGATTTACTAATTATCGTTGCTTGCTGTTTGCACAATATATTACGCGAAGAGTATGTCGGACATAATAACGTATCCGAACATTGCGATTCACAAAATACACAGCCTGCAAGAAATATGGTGCCGTTAGCAAGATCTAGTGGATTTGGCAACGTAGAAGGATTCGAGGTACGAGATCATTTCAAAAACTACTTCAATACTCCTCGTGGTTCATTGCGATGGCAGGAAGATTATGTGCAAAACCAAACAACACAATAACTTTTACTTATGTATGTAACAACTTTATTATTAAATAGCATTTTTCTTTAATAATAATATACTTACTTGATCGTTTTACTGCTTCAGCAATTTCTTTCCATATATTCTCCCGACCTTGTGGATTCTTATAATCTTTATTGGCACCATCATAGAGACTCGCATAATTTGCAACACATTCCACTAATATTTTGTCTTCTTCATCAGAAAATTGGAATTTGGTTGTCATGTTTGCCATAATTTATTTGTCTGCAATCGTGCGTCTGCGGCTAGACTGCTCTCGAAGCAGACGACTTTTCGACGCATGGCGACAAACGCAGTCGCACGTGTTTTAGACGCGGTTAGCAAAACAGAAACGCCTGTTTATATTAATGCAATTCAGATGCGTCTGACGCTTGCGTCTGACGCTTATTGGAAATCCCACCTTAAGACAAAAGTCCAGTTCAGGGCCACATTAGTCGAATGTGTCACCACAAAAGAAAAAATCCAAAACTAAAAAGATATTTAAAAAAAATCATTTGATCTAAAACTTGATGTGTATCTGAATAGATTTCCTACCAATTACTGCAATAAAAATCTGGTGTGATACACTCACACAACTTCCTTTTACAGTGATCTTATAATTAGTCAAAAATTTCATTTTTAATTTTTAAGCATTTGTTAAAAATTTTCAAAAATTACAAATTCTACAAAAACGGTACAAAATCGAGTGTTGGTTGAAGAGACAAATTTTCTCTAGAATTTTAAGGTGAATTCAAAAATGTAATAATATACCGGGTGTTTTATTTAAAATAGGAGTTAATAAAAAAAATAGAAAAAAAAACAAAAGAAACCCACTTTAGAAGTATTCAACTGGAAAATCACCTATCTCACATCAATACACATTAAAAATGTAAGAAAAATGTAAAGTTTAAAAAAAATCGTTAGAGCCGTTTTTGAAAAAATCGAAAAAAACTGAAAAATCACAAGAGTAAACACCTACTTCCGGTTATGCGATTTTCTTCAAAAGCTTGCTGTCTCATCTACATAGTACACAAAACTTATATATGAAGTTTCAATGCCATACCTCTTTTCGTTTTTGAGATATTCTGTTCACAGACACACAGACAGACAGACAGACAGACCAATGAAAAAAAATATGTTTTTTGGGATCAGGGGACTCTAAAACGTGAAGATCTGTTGAAAACTCAATTTCGAATTTTTGGGGTGAATCCAATACTTCCTTTATAGTAGTAAAAGGAAGTAAAAAGTAGGTGGCCTATAGGTCCAATTTTTTTCTTTATATGGCGGCACTTAACGTGTTAATATTGCATCTAGGTGGCCATGATTGGACGCAAACTAATCTAAGGACCTCAGGTGATGTCAGAAAATTACAATCGCAAAGTTTTAGTGATTAGTATGATAGATAGGAATAAGATAAGTTGGCATTTTTTTTTAAATGGCGACCTTTTTTTGACGATCACTTTCCGAATAGAGGATTTTTTGGCGAATCTAACGATACTAATTTATTTGCGATTGGATTAAAAATAAGCTCATAAATTAAATACCTATTTCTAAGCAACGAAAGATTGACAATAGCTGCGTACGTTGGATGTATGTCATGTCACTTATCTTTGGCAAACAGTGAGCTCAGAGTATTAAACAAAATTAACTAATAACTTCAACGACGCACTTAAATTATTTGAAAGTACAATAACCGAATTTATTAAAGAATTCACTGTAGTAAATGTTCACAGTGCATTCCTCCTTGTTCACGACACATTTCAGCTGGTTCATTTGTTTCTCTCCACACGTTTTGTAACATTTGAGGCGTTATACTTCTAAATATCCGCAGAATTCTTTCTTTTAAGATTTCAATGGTGGCTGGGGTTGTTGCATAGAACCTTTCTTTAACATTTCTCCAAATAAAAAAATCGAGCACAGAGGGATCATGTGAGCGGGCAGGCCACCGTACTGGACCATTGGTTGCAATAACTCTATTATTAAAATGCTCCATTAAGTAATTAAGAACTTCCCTGGTATTGTGAGGCGGTGCTCCATCTTATTGGAAGTAAATCGCCGTAAAATTGCTAGGTAGATTATTAAGATGATCCTCGATTTCATTTTAAAGAAAGCCTAAGTACCTAACCCCTATTAAGTGACCTTGATACAATATTGGCCCAATTATTTTGTTTCCAACGATACCAGCCCAGACATTGACGCCAAACATTTCTTAAAAATTGCCCTCTCTCATTTTATGTTGATTTTGTTGAGCCCAGTGCCGAGTATTTTGCTTATTGAACATACCATTATTTGTAAATCTGGATTTGTCGGAAAATAAGATAGACATAGAATAAAGTTGATAAAATTTGGGTCAACTCTATGATTTTGAAGCAGCCAATCACAAAACACTACCCGTATATCGCCATCGTCAGCATACAAATGTTGGTGTAACTGATATTTAAATGCTTCATATCCGTGCTTTTTCAGTATTTTTCTTGCTGATTTATGACTTATCTGCAGTTCCAGACCAATTTTTCTTAAGGAAACCGTTTTATCAACCTCAACCATAGCAAGAACGTTAATCTCAGTGTCTTCATTTATGATAAACGTCTCTTCCGCCTCTCGATTTCCTTCTTGCCTAAAACGATTCTCACCATACGAAACATACTGATGGGCTGGATGTTTTCGGTTGGGATATCTCTGAACATACAACTTCCTTGAATTTCTAGGACATTCTCCAAATATTAATAACATATCCACTTTTTCACTTGGAGTATAGGTATTATTTTGACGAAAAAATAAACTGAAATTTAACGAAAATTAAGAAACTTTTACGTCTTCTCATAAAGCGTATTGTCACTGTCATTACCTAAGTGTTTTGTTTTCCAAAGAAGACTTAATATAAACAACTGCATCATGGCTATCCATGGCCCACTAGACAAAAGTAAATAAATTATTATCCAGTATTTTGCTTAAAAATATTTAATTTATGAGCTTATTTTTAATCTAATCGCAAATAAATTAGTATCGTTAGATTCGTCAAAAATCCTCATTTTGGAAAGTAATTGTCAAAAAAGGGTCGCCATTTAAAAAAAAATAGTTAGACACGAAAATGTGATTTTGCCAACTTGTCTTATTCCTATCTATCATACTAATCACTAAAACTTACCTTATTGTGTGGTACATTTAAACATGCACACTCGTTCACAATTTAATTAATTATCTAAATTAATAAGGGAAAGCTATTCTTATTTAGTTTTGTTTTATGTTATGTATTTAACTCTGTAATTGGGCTCATAGACCTGTTGGGTTAGAGCAGGGTGAGGTACGCCGGCCAGTTGTAGGGGTATATAGTCTGATTCACGCAATGGCCAATACAAACATGGTAAAAAACAAAGATTGGAAAAAGATACGAGGTACATATTATATAATATCTAAATACTAATACATGCAAGGGGAGAGGGAGCCACAATGATACAATTTATGTCCTGATTATGATTTTGTTACAGACAAAATATTTGTCGCCATATTTAAAGGTTAAGCTTACATGCTGTATATTTTTCTTTCATATCATACTGTATTTAAATGCTGGGGCACATTGATACCCGTACAGTACAGTAGAAAAAAAGTAATTTTGTAGTGCAATATTTACTGAAGCACAAGATTAGGAACTGTCGGAAAATAAAAAGATCTATTTTGGCGACGTCTACCACCAGCAGCAATGGGTTTGGGTAGTTTGAATACTACATCTCCCCGAAGCACTAACCTGATGTCTTGGACGTTAGGAAAAACATATGCCCTCTTTTCAGTTTTCTTTTTCCGTAAAAATTGACCTCCATTTCATGGTCATTAGAAATTGTGGCAATTTATCCAACAAAGTGTACAACTGCATCGGGAGTTTTGAAAGGAACTAACTCCAGAAAAGTTAGATTTTAGCAAAATACAAAAGTTTGTCTCACAGGCATGTTGAAAATTCTAATGAAAATATGTTTTTCCTGATGCAATGTTGTTAAGTCGAAGATCAGCTAAGGCTTAGAATATTGATTTACTTAGGGCCATAATAAGTTCAAAATTTGAAAAAAGGCGATGGCGTTAGTATCCTTTAATACCAAATTAAAACTGTTGGAAACAAAAACAACAATTTTACTCAAAAGAAAAGGTTTATTCAGTGTTGTAAACAGTTTTTAAAATTACAAAATCATACATTTTAGTTATTGCCTTCAGTGTTGGTAGTATTTTATTTTATTTTGTACTCAGCCAACAGCCGTTAGGTCAATTATAGGCGTCACTGTTTATTTTATTCCAACTTCCAACATGACATCCGGGACCAACTATTTCCGTGGCAGCCGTACCACGAGGCGCCGAGAGAAGCAGCCGTGAAATTCCCATCCAAGCTTTGACCAGAAAGAGCGTTGCTTAATTCTACTAATCGTACGTGGACGCTTATTCAAGCCACACCATCCGGGACCTAGTATGCCATTTTAGGTAATCTTCATAAAATTGCGTATCTTATTCTTCTCTGGAATATATCTTATCAGCTCCTTAACAGCATGTATTTTGTTCTGCTTAATAATGATACTTTACCTTCAGGGTATGCGGGTAATATCGAATCAAACATTTTTTATGAATCAGGTCGTGATCTAGGTTGTTTTAGATTGAAACTGTGCTTTTGCAGACCTCTTATACACTGATGCCTCTAGTTGACCCGAGTGATAAACAGTTCTTTTTAAACCGACTGGGCGACCATTTGTTGAAATCTTTTGTGTCCTCTGCCTGTACTACTTTGACTGATATGTTGCACTTGGAATTAGCTATAACCTATTCCATCGCCAGCGTGTTCGAGCGGTTAGGGAGTTTGATTGCGACGCTACCTTGCGGGGTTCAATTCCCACATCTGGCAACTGGCAGGCGGCCCACCCAGTCGTTTTAAAAATTGGGTACCGAAACCAACTGTGGAGGTAGGGAAAGTAAAGCAGGCGTGATGCTAATCACATCATCCAGTACGCCGTTAACGTGTGCCAGATGACTGGGTTTCAGAAAGAGATATTTCTGCGACCCTGACTCCCCAAGTCTCCAGCCATATTCCTACGTGTGGAATGAAGCGCCCTGAAGTCAGCATATTCCATCGGATGAGAAATGCGATCCACTTTGTTGATGCGCGGTTTGAAAAGACCGAAGGTTCTATCACAATCCAAAACGGAATGCCCTTGTATCGGGAATCTCTGCACAATAGTTTCAAATCTTTTTGACTCGACCAATCCCATGAAGGTATGATTCCTATGTTGACCTGGGCACGGATCTGAGAAAAGTTGTTGCAGTTTTTTGGGCACAGTCGTTAATGTAGTCCATAAGAAAACTACACACCTCATTGGCACCCTTCTTAGATGTTCCTTCAGAATACAGATATATTCTGGAGGAATTGTCTTTTAGATTCGTTATACAGAAAGCATATATCCATATTTGATGCATATAAAAAATATCTTGCACAGGGCTATGTGGCAAAGGAAAATTCTGCATAAAATCAAACACTATGCCACACACCGAATTATCAGACTTGCAGAGTTCTCTAGTAGTTTTGATTTCATTGTAGAATTGTTTGTTTCTTTTGTGAACCTTTGTATAGCGTTGCGGCTTGAGATAAATGTGTATTTTTAGCGTAGTTTCCAGTTCCTCGCATGTGGAGCATACATCTATTTGGGGGTGACCAAATCTTAACTTAAAGTTTTCGTTAAAATATTTTACATAAAATTGATATTTAACGTTGATGTCCGGATATTTTGATTGAAAAAGGTTATACATAATTTTGATATTATCCTAACATCCAAATACTCTACCTCGTTTGTGCCATAATGCGTAGTTTTAGTCGGAAATGAACGAATGTAGTGGTATATTTTTTACATGTCTCTCCAGAAATTGCGTGAGATTTAACGTTATACCCTCTTCAGAAAAGCTTTTCGGCATACTTGGATTCGATCACTTTGCCGTAAAACGAAAAATTTGAAATTATTCCCTAGAGGAGAGAAATTGACCTAGGTAGTTTTCATTATGACTGACACAACAATTGTATTGCGTCAGTCTGTGTCAAAACTGATGCAAAACCTAACCTGATAACCTCGCATTTGACGTAACCTTACAGTGCCACCAAGTTTAAAATTTAAAAATATCAATAAATTACGTTAAAAAAAACAGGTTTGTAGTTTTAACTCTCGTCCTGCAACGTGAAAAAAATAGTATATGCAATTCGGAGAGACTGCTATTTTGCTTCAGTGCTATATGACTCTCAGGCTTCGCCCTCGAGTCACAAATTGCACTTCAGCAAAATAACGCATTTCTCTCCCTCATTACATAATCTACTATTATTGAAATATGTAGTTTCAAACAATTAGCTAATACCTAATAATAAAAACTTAAAAAACTAAAAAATGAACAAAATCACTTGTTTACATTCACATTTATGTCTATCTTCAAAGTCAACAATTGACTTTGCTGTATATTTCGGTCAGTAGCAGGGACATTAATAACAACAGGATTGCCAGGTAAAGTTTCTTCTAATTTTGCTTTCTTTGATGGGGATGAACTCGTAGACATAGAGGCACTTGTTGGTGCAGAAGATTCAGAAGCACCAGATGCCGACGCAAAAGATTCTCCCACTAGAACATTTTTGGCAATGTTTAATTTTGTCTTCCGACCGTTTTTGATGTACGATTCAGCCGTTGTTGAACTCTTCCACCCTCATAATCTCTTTAAATTCGCATATCCGTTCCACTATTAGCTGCAAGTGTAGCAGATGAGCGTAGAAAACAATGGCCCGTATAATCAGCAGGATTTTTCAACTTCAAACATTCAGTAATTGTTCGGGGTAAAAAACCGAGTGTATTTTTGCCTACCACCTGATTTACACATTTACCATTTTGACTTCCTTTTACAATAAAGTAAGTATTGGATTCACCCCAAAAATTCGAAATTGAGTTTTCAACAGATCTTCACGTTTTGGAGTCCCCTGAACCCAAAGAACATATTTTTTTTTTCATTGGGCTGTGTGTCTGTCTGTGAACAGAATATCTCAAAAACGGAAAGAGGTATGGCGTTGAAACTTCATATATCAGTTTTGTGTACTATGTAGATGCGACAGCAAGCTTATGAAGAAAATCTCATAACCGGAAGTAGGTGTTTACTCTTGTTATTTTTCAGTTTTTTTCGATTTTTTCAAAAACGGCTCTAACGATTTTTTTTAATCTTTACATTTTTAATGTGCATCGATGTGAGATAGGTGATTCTCCAGTTGAATACTTCTAAAATGGGTTTCTTTTTTTTGCTATTTTTATTAACTCCTATTTTAAATAGAACACCCGGTATATTATTAAATTTTTGTAAGATTCTAGAGAAAATTTGTCTATTGAACGAACACTATTTTGTACCGTTTTTGTAAAATTTGTAATTTTTGAAAATTTTTGACAAATGCTTAAAAATTTAAAATCAAATTTTTGGCCAATTATAAGATCACTGTAAAAGGAAGTTGTGTGCGTGTATCACACCAGATTTTTATATTTCAAGGTGCGAAGGTCTTAGAGCGATATATCTTCTATAGATATCCAGGAAAATCAAAGAACTCTTCGTCATTGTTGACAATTGCAAAAGTTCTGTCGACCTTTGTTTTAGTGTTGTTAACACTTACAAGTAAGGCAGATCCGACATCCTATATATTGTCCCACGTCAAATTGCTTAACTCTTCGCGTCGACGAGCCCCTCCGAGTCCCATCAATAAAACAACCTACATTTTTTAAACATTTTGCAGTAATAAAGCATGTTATCTACTTACTTTAATCATCATTCTTCGCCATGAGCTTGCTGGAAAAACGGTACTATTTCCTTTTTCTCCAAAACTTTTGACTTTTTGGATTTGTAGTTCTCAATCTGCCTCTTCAAGAATACATATAAAAACGTATATTGTTTTATATCGATCTTCAAAACCATAACCGAATGAATAATAGAATAATGGGACCATAAGGTAGACGGGCAACATTTCTGCCACTCTTTGAAATAAACAAGTAAAAGGTTTTCTTTAATCTGGCGGTCAGCGATGTTTTTCTGGGTGCACCATAGCAAAAATTAATTGAAACTTTTTTCATAGATTTCTCTTGATTTTCGTGGCAATAACTCAAGTGTTACAGCTTTCGCTGCTTCGGCTAAAATAGCTATTTCTTCTTGTTTTCCGTTTTCGGACATATTTTTATCACAAATTCAACTTAGTGAAAAACGTCAATAATTTTTTCAATGTTTTGTTTTTATTTATTTGCATCACATTAGCAACCAACAACAATTTGATTTTTGAAAACAAATCGTGCCATTTATTGTTTCAAAGCTTTAAGGTGGATTTTACAAAAAATCTTATTTGCATTTCGGGCGTGAACGGCGATTTTGGCCCTTTGGTGTCTATAATACCTCGGGCCTCTGGCTTATGATTCCGTCGCGGGCCAAAATCGCCTTCTCACGCCCTTAATACAAAAATAGCTATTAAATAACCATAATATTGCAACTAGCTACAAAAGGAGCTCTAACACTGATATGAAGTTACCTGGCTGGATTAGGGAGGCACAATAGATCTATTTGGGACAGTTTTTCCTTTATAGGTTATATTTTCTTCGCCTTTTAGTTTTTCAATTTTTTAACGTTGCACTTCCAAGTGTCAGGTTTCCTAATTTAATTTTTCCCTTCTCCGGTGATTTTAGTGTGTTGTTCTTCACCTTCCATTTCAAATACACGATATTGTTTTGAATATTCCAGTAAGCAAATTCCCACAAAACTTTGCACAATATTTTAATATTTTATAGGTTAGAATACACAGCATATACAGAGCGCATTTAGAATATAGGTAAACCAAAAAATATGTAAGTCTTTTTGTATATGATATAAACAACTGATTCAATCGCAAATTTGGTATTAAAGATAACTAACTCCGACACTTAGTTCCTTTCTCCTCCAACTAGATTTTAACTACTAGATGTAACAAGCTAACGTCAAATCGGAGTTAGTTCCTTTTATCACCATTTGATCCGCAGGGTTTGAAAATATAACAATACATATAAATCTCAAAAGTCGAGATTATGGAGTTAGTTCCTTTTAATATTCACCGATTGAACTGTTTTCTTGTTAAAAAGTTGACAATAAAATCGCCTACATTTAATTAATCGTCGTCGCGCTGGCAGCTCTTCATCACTAACATCGTGAATTGAATCAGATCAATTTATTTCCACTTCACTGTCACTTTTGGATGAACTTCGAATATTTAAGTCTTTTTTTGACATCAAATTGCAGCTTGTTACTTGCTTACTTTGTTTCAGAATTCTTTTGTTAGCGATATCCTCTAATCTTGCTTTTTCTGGTGTTGTGGTGTAAATGCCAGACTTTCCTTGCTTCTGCCTAGCTGTCTGTTTCCTTCGCTGCTTAATTAGAGTTGAAACATATTTTTCCTAAAAAATGCCTTGCATAAAGTGTAAAAATTCTGCAAACATACTACTTTTCGGTAAATAATAAAAAATCTAAAGAAGTAATTAACATTTTATATTATTTTTCCCGATTATAAATATTTAAAGTCTTCACATAAAAACATAATTTTAATATTAACCCATTAACGGCCAAGGGTAGAAAAAAACACTTTAGGAACAAAAATTTTATATTTTTCTAACAAATGTACAACAGAAAGACTAAATCTAAAAAAAAATACAAAATGTTTGCGTTTACGAACCTTTGGCCAATAAAGGTATACCAAGCCACAAGAATTACTAATACGGTTTCTCGTGAAAGGTCTCAAAACATTTGGAGTGCAAATGGACATTGCATTTGCTGATAAGAAAATTGTGTGGCTTTTGCAAAGTCTACATCTTCTTGCCTTTTCTCACTTTCCACAATGAGGTGTCCAATGTTGTCAAAACGAATTTGAGCAGGCAAACTGTTGTGCGATGGGCGACCTTTGCTTGAGTTTGATCCTGAAGGTAGGTTTAGCTAAATATTATCCGGATCCTGTTTTTCGTTCTCTTTAGCGTCATTCGACATTCTTCACTTTTTATCATAGCAAGAACCAAGTAAGACTTGAATTCTAACTGATCCATTTTGCTGTTGTTTGCGATTCTATATATTTTCCAAGCATTTACCACTGCACTGTCAATAACATTGATGAATAACGGCCACCACCATTTTTTACCACGTATTCTTATTCTATAATTTGCTATCCCATTGTCATGCAAATCTACTCCCCCCATATTTTTGTTGTATTCGCTGATCATTAGAGGTTGGGTTATAGGAGTATCTTTTTTTTCCTTTCGGTTATACCTTTTAGTAATTACCGTTGGAAAAATGGATGTTTGATTACTGACTGGTGTTACGACAGAATTGTCGTTCCATCTAACAACTGCAGTTTCAGTTCGTTCGTCGAAGGCAAAATCAAACGAACCTCTTTCTCTTTTACCCATTTCCTTGGTATTTTGAAGAGGTCATTCAGGAAGTCTATATTCCCGTACAGTGCCTGTTGCAAAGTATCCCTTTTCTCTCAGTAAACTGAATAAATTGCAAGAGGAAAAGAAGTTATCAAAAAAAACTTTATGTTCTTTGGGATTAGTAACAACATCGAGTAAGTCCATAACGACTTGAGCTCCTACACCAAACTCAGATTTTTCAGTATTTGGAGTTGCGCCAGCGTAAGGAATGAATTTGAACAGAACCAGAACTGCATAAACACCAAAGCTTAAATCCGAACCTTACAGGCTTTCCTCTGATAAACATTTTAGCGGAATGTCTCCCAAAATAGGGAACCATTTCTTCATCAACCGCAAGATTATGGGAAAATATCCCCAACTGCAAATTTTTCTTGTTTATTTCATCAAAAAGGGGTCTCAGTTTTGCAAATTTGTCGTTCTTGTCTAATACTTTATTGTCAGACACATGCAAATTTCGTTTGATTGGTCTAAATCTATTGCGACTCATTGCATTTCTGCCTATTGCAAGGCCTTTGTCTTCGTCTTTTGACCAATACATATCTATTGGGGCAAGGTGTGGTAACCTGATAAAATTAGAATAGCAATAAATCGCTTAAGTGATGAAATGTTAAATGTGAAGTCGTGACGATTGTTGTCGTATGCATATTTTTTTGAATAATCGATAATTTTGGATAGCAGTTCATCGTCGAAGAATAAATAAAAAATCTCTAATGGAGATTTTCCACCTAAGCTAGCCTCTATAGTTTCTTTGTTCGCCTCCTCCACAGAAATGGGTGTCGTTGTAAATACTGGCTTCTTTTTCCCCCATTTCGGTACATATTTGTTTGTTTTAGATGCTTTGGAGGATACTTTTGATCTTTTTGTAGGAATTACGTCAGCTACAGCTGCTGATTGAGGAGTAACATTTCTCTCACTGTGTAAATGAACTTCAAATGTACCTGCTACATCTGTTGGCGAAGTTTCTGTCATCAGTTGATCTTCGTCAATATATTCCTCATCGGTCAACTCGTCAACAACAGGCGGCACATACACTACATCCACTGTTTCAGATGTCGCAACCTCATCATCTTCTTCTAAAAGAGCTGTCAGTTCTTGAAGAGTTACTGGTCTCTTATCATTCCACGACATTACAACTTTTCTAAAGGGTTCAATAGTGTCAAGAAATTTTTTAGTAATTTATGGGAATATATAACTTACCTTTTATCGACTTGAGCTCTACAAGATAATGTAATACTGGAGGAACAAGGGTTATGTAAAACACTGCAAAACAACACAACACTGTAATAAAAACATCCACACAGCAGCATAAATAACTGTGAACTAAATGCATGCAGTAGGATCACACCACCGTCACAGAATAATACAGAATGGCCTCTAGGCTTAAAATTCAGCTAGTTTTTTCTTTGCGCATGCGCGAGTTCTGGTGGTGTGCAGTCAGCTGTTTTCCATATTTTACACGTGTACCTGTGGCGGTCAATGACCCCTTATAAGAAGGTTATGTGCAAAGGTGACGCAGTGACATACTATACGTATTGCGCCAAAGGTGCGTAAACGCACCATTATGTTCAAATGGCGGCAAATAACACCAAAATGAAAAATATTTAGAATTTTCTGCATTATTAGATAACACTCAACTATAAAGTATGTAAAAATATGAAAAAAACCGAGAACTACAATCTTTCTAAAGCTTTTGACTCCACTTCAAAAACGATACAAAAATTCATGTCAATATGCCCAACTTGTGATATGCAGAATTCTAGAATTAGAAAATAATGTCTGGATATTCAAAATTTTATTTAGTCTAAAAGGCTTTCTACATTACCAGGATACATAAAAAATTATATAAAAAACCTTAGTCACTTATAAAAAAATATATAAGTAAAATGGTGCGTTTACGCACCTTTGGCGTTAGATGGGTTAAGTCTTGGTATGTGAAATTTTGGAAAATATTTAAAAAAATGAAAAATTAATGGTAAATTAAAGTTTAAAAAAATTAGGTGTTTTCTGGCGTTGAGATTGTTCAGTTAGCTAAAGCTAACACACAACAGAAACGAGACAATCTGAAGAGCAAAAATTGTCATATACAATACCGCGAGCGGTCGACGAATTGCCGAAAATTTTTGTCAAAGTGTATGAGTGTTGATTGCTTCGATATAAATTGGTCGAGTGCGACAGCACGAGACCAATTTTGAAGCAATAAACACGAATAAACACTTTGACAAAAATTCATGCAATTCGTCGGCTGCAAGCGGCATTTGAAGGACTATTCAACGAACAAAATTGACATTTCTTAGTAATTAATCAATTTTATCACGTCCTCTTTGAAAATAAAAATCTGTTGACGTAAAATAAATTGTTTGTCAAATTTGATATTTCTAATATCATATTTGATTAATTTTACAGGAAGTTAAATAAATGTCACAGAAAGAGAAAAAAATTGTCATTAAAACTCCGCTAGCGGAATTGTTGCACAATTTTACGCTGATTGGTGGCAAATGACATAAATACTAAATTATGATTGGTGAATAGTTAACTTGAAGGGGGTGAGTTGAATAGTCTGCAATATTTTGACATAGAGTCCTATTCATCTTGACAATTTAACTGTTCATTAAAAAATATATACAGAAAAAATTGTCGCTGAAATAAAGCTCCTCGAAATATTGTCACTACAATAATTGTTACAGAAAAAATTGTCGCTGAAATAAAGCTCCTCGAATTATTGTCGCTGAAATAAAGCTCCTCGAATAATTGTCACTAAAATAATCGTTCGGTTGGTAGTTTACTTTTAAATTGAAGAATGCCATTGGTTGACAGTGACACCAGTTAAATTGTCGTAAGATGAAATTCGAGCTTGTTATAAATATTTTATATACAAATATAATAAATAGATTAGTAAATAGAAATATGCGCACGATTACCTACAGTATAAAGGAATAAAAGACTCACTTCAAATACATTTGGTTGCCAGTACCAAAGCTAATATATTTTCAAATAATCTTCTGAACTTTGTTGCTTACTAAATTTGAGTTTTAAAAATTATTAACATTCTTAACTTGAAAATGGTCAAAAACAATGGTAGAGATTTAAATACATATACATACATTTTGCCTATTTGAGTTACATTTATGTTGTGAAGACAAAATGTTTTTTTTCCATTATGAAATAAAATAATAGAGTGACCTATGCTGATAACAGATCAAAAAATAATAATAATCATTTATAAGAAACCAGTATGTAATATTACTTACTTACTTATTTCCAATTCCATCTACCATTTAGTGTAGGATTATGTAATAAATCACGATTTCTTAATTTATACTTACACTTAGCTCAGTATTTATTATGTGCCTCGACTTTACGTGGATCAATAAAAAATTGATTAGGTTTACTTTTCATAAACTGTATATATTTGCCAATCTATTGTCTCGGACTGTGCCGGTTGCACAATATCCTAGTTCAGCTAACTTGTTCATGAAGTGGATCGAAGTGAAGTAATTATCGAAGAATATCTTGTATCCCACATGAGGAGGAATTTCGGCGAAACTATTAGTTTTAAAACTATATTTCCAGCTATTCCAAAGCTTTCAGTTGGAACATCGTCTTGGACTTCTCCTGTGTAAATCTCGAACGCTAACATATAGCCATTACGCGTACACAACGCCCAATTTTTGAAACCGAAACGTATGAGTTTACCTTTTAAAAACTGTTTTGCATAGTGCCGTATGGTATCATACTTTCATCGATACTCAGGTCCATCGTATTTTTGGAAATTCTTATTCAGTTTTGTAATAAGAGATCGTAGTTGATATAGCTTGTCATTTGGATCTAATTTTGAGTTGCCATTCAAATGTAATGGGCAGTGTTGCCGCTAGTAAATTTTGAATTGTACTGTAATATTCCCAATAATTGTACTAGATTGTACTTAATTATTGTAACTCAAATTAACGATAATAGGGTTAATTTTATAGAGAACTTCAGCTAAGTTTCATGTATATACTTGGGAGGGTTTTCTAGTAAAATTGCTTCTACAAACATTGATTTTGATGAACCGTCTTTATAGCGTTATACACTTCATCGATCACAGATGATGAAAAGCTCATGAGTAGTTTTACCAACGCATAAATTGGACGCTGAGTACAAGTTAGAATAACAATAAAATATTACCCCAAAAATTATTTATAATGGAATATAAAATATCTTATACGTAAGTTACAGATCGTTAGTACCACTTTTTTTAACGCAAAATCGAGAAAAAACACAGAGAACCTACGAAGTAATTTTGAGATTTCGCGAATTCTGTATATCTTGTCTTATATTTAGAGTCCGTCAAATGCCATTTTGCCATTTTTCTTACTGTAGGCCCCTTTAGGGCCAGATTTCGTATTTAGTCGTTTCATGTAGTAAGGGGTGGAATGAACCACATTTGTTGGTGCCATAAAAGCTATAAAATGCCTCTTTTCGTGATAAATGCTATATTTTGAATAAAAGCCATATTTTAATGCTATATTTCAATCAAAATCAATATTATGTGGCTAATTCACAACAAAAGGGCTTACAAATTTCAAAATAAACATGCAGAAGTTTTGGTGAGTGCCAGGTACTAAGGTCGATGACCCGGGGCGGGGGTGACCGCTCGTAGCGCACCTCAACGCTCAGGTAAGTATCCCGTTACGTCCACTCATCAACAACAACCCCGCGCTCTCCCCCTTGCCTTCAATGCACCTCGGATACCTACGTTCCACTCATTTGCCTTGTGTCCGTCGTTTTTATCAGATCACTTTGTCTTTTATATTTGTGTTGTGGAGTTTTTAATATTACTGGTGACATTTTTTCAAAATTTCAACTTTTTGAAAAAAATACTTACCACTTTTTATGATTTATTTTGAAATACATGCCATTTTATATGCCATATTTTGAAAATATAAATGCCATTTTGCTATTCTATATTTTGAAAAAATACGGGAATATTTTGACGGACTCTACATATTATATATGAACTTGCACACCAAGTACACTGATCATGTCAGGGGAAGTACCGACAAAAATTCTTATATTTGCAAATGTGACATGAAATGTCAAAATGAAAATTAATTGTAATTAAGTGTGCAGAACCGGCGGAAGAATAATGATTACTAAATCAACAAAAATTGTACTAGATATTGTCTACTTTTATGAAAGAAGTACTAGCAAGCGATTTAACTGAAATTGTATTAGATCTAGTACAATTGTACTAAAACGGCAACACTGGTAATGGGTACAAAATTGCTTCTAACCTATGTAGGCGAATACTGTCTGAAAGAATTTTGGGAACATCAGTGTCTGATGACCAATACATCCTTTTATTGGGATATTTTCCATACCCAGACAATAGCAGGTCTCCAAAAATAACATAGAATTCGCTTTTTATCATTTTCAAATTTTGATTTCTTTGCATGGCATAAAGATTCGTTTGTTTCATTATCATAGAAATTACTTTATGGGCACCAGGTGCTTGAATGAAACTCACCGATTAGCTTTTATACATTTATTGCGAAATAACGAACGATTAACAGATGGCTGTAGGTTATTTAATAAAGTTCTTAAGTAGAGTCGCACGTAAATCACACCGTACTTGCCGAGAGTTGAGAAGCGAGAGCGAGGGATGCCAATCCCGCTTGGTTTCTCAAGTCGATCCTGCGCTATCGTAACCCTGCTGAGAGGGATTAGCGCGCCAAATTCAAATTCAGACGCCACAACTTCATTGTAATAATAATAATAATAAACACATTTATTTCAAGTACTTACACAAAAATTACATAATAACAAAAAAAGAAAATACTAAATGGGAAAAGTGTGGAAAAGGGGCATAGTTCAGTTGACATGGTAAAATATCAGGCCAACTGGTCTACCACTACACCCCGTCAAAAAATAAATTGAAAAAGTGTGTAGGTGTAGCATTTGGAACTTTTCTTTCAATTGGAGTTGGTTCAGGATTGCAATGTTTATTTATAGTAAAGTTGGGACTGCCAGATTCCACCCAAGTATATATTTTTTACTGGTACAATTATCTGTTTTTTCCTTTGTTGGGAGGGACCGACGTCACTTATGGGCTTCACGAAACTAATCAAAGGTAATTGAACTTCGGAACTAAAATCTTCAGTATGATCTGCACTAGTAGGTGTTGCAATTGGAAGGAGTTTGTTATGTTGTTTAAACGCGGCAATTCGCTGGCTATATTTCTCAACTATAGCAAAGAAAAATAAGATACCTGGCTGGCACGGCTAGTACAAATCGAAGAATGGCGTGCAGTAAATTAATTTGGATGGAAACCGGAAGGGCGCCAGCGAATCCAGAATAAAACAAAACAGCCAGGTATCTCAATACTTAATCAGACGATTCGCAGACTGGGTTCTTATAACTGTAACAACTATAGTTGCAAAAATGCGTTAGTGGCAACATTAAATAAAACTGCAAGCACGTTACAAATATCACAATTTACTTATATTCACCACAAGTTATTTGGTTCAGTTCAATTGACAAGGCGGCCCATTGGGGCCTACAGCAAGTGAGGTTAATTACATAGGAAGTACTGAGTACGATGAACTAGGCCTTGTCAATCAGCAGCGAGATACTGCCTCACTACGGTTGAGGTGCACCCTCTAGTAAATATTTAATTACACATTAAAATACATGAATGTACATACATTTATTTCGACACTACGTTCGGCTACTGTACGGGCTTGTACTAGCGGGTACCTATGTTGTCGAAACGGAGACCCGGGACCTGATGGAAGTTAGCTCATCGGCTCAACACGGCCACAGAGGCTCGATGGATGCGCCCAGCATTTGCATGTTCTCGGTACTACTCGGAACTAGCAAAGGGGGCCTAGCACGAGGACGCCGAAAAGTATTTCCCAGCAACAAAGTCCAAAATTGCAGTTAGTGGGCCCGACACGTCACGCTAATAACAAGGTTAAAACCTAAGCGGAACTCCAAAATTCCAAAAGAGACTTACCCCATACGGGCGGGCACGTGTTCGCTACAATATTAAAATCCGCAGAGAGCGGGGCGAAGGAAATCGCCCAAATCAGTCGTTTCTAGGGAAAATCCGCATCAGCGTATGTATCATAACAGCCTAAATTACCCACTAGGACGACATCGAAATTGTAGCGTTTGCAAGCTGCACGGGGCCGCAGCAAGAACCAAAAAGAATGCCCCTCGAAACCGGAAACTCGCCAAGGATAAAAATCTTATCAACAACACCAGGCGCTATGACACAGCTAGCGCAAACAATTTCTAACTCGAGAGCGCGCGGTATTTGAATACTCCCACAGAGCTACGATTCGGAGAGCGTTTCCCATGAAGTTACCAAAAATTGTAGAATGATGCGACAAATCTAAAGAAAGCGCAATTTTAATGTAACAAGTGGTTCAAACACGCATTGAGTTCGTAGAGTTGCAGGTGCTAAATGTTTGGCATTGTTCTCGTTATCGCCATCAGATAAGTCACAGTCTTGAACAGTCTTTTCTTCATCAATAGGAGGTGTCATATAAATATCGCCCTGGTGTACGTCATTTTCTTCTATAATTTCCAAAAGTTCATGTAAGGATAACCTGAAATTATTATACTCGCTGAGTATGACGTCGGTTTAAACGAACACACTGTTTTAGGCAGAATTTTCAAGTTATTTAACAAACAAGTATATTAATGAGAGCGATTGATAATCGAGACATTGATTGTAAAGATTATTAATCGCCGATTAACATACGAGTTAGTTACAATATTTTCCGTTGATCGTATGTTATTAATTTGAAGAAAATTTAATTTTATTCCATGAAATAATTTGACACTAATTGACATTAATTTTTTCGTAGGTTGGCACTGTTAATATTGCGGGCAGAAATGATTCTTTAAAAAAGTATAACATTGATTTTCAACTGTGTATTTCTTCAAGACTAATTTTTAAAGATATTATACTGTACATAGTACAGTAACTATGTACTACATAGTACAAGTTTGTATAATTAGCACTTTTTTATACTTATTTATTCTAAATTATGTATGCAAACATTTGATTAATTGTACATATAAAGACATACATGAAGAGTAGTTCAAACAATGGGAAAAAAGATACATACATTTCTAAATGTGCATAATAAAAATTCAGTAAAATATTGTTACCCAAAATGTTTAATTAAAATGGTTGCAGATAAAGTCGTGAGCGGCAGATAATATTATCTGCCATGGCAGTGAAGTGACAGTTTAGCATCATCAATCCAGCGGTATAATGGCACATTTTACTGCCGTTTGAAGAAAGAAATATTTTTAAGTTGTTGTATTTGGGTGGACCATTTTTTATTAAAAAAAGCTTTTATATGTTAAATTGAAAAGACAGGGATTGTCGCAGCTTTCAAAATTAAATTTGGAAAATAGAATATTCGGCTCGCGACAAATTTTAATGATATGTTTTAAAACTAAATAAAACATTTTGCAAAAAGTAACTTCTTGAAAACTCTTTCTGGATTTCGCTTTTTTTCCACTAAAATATCCTTAACACGAGAGGAAGGGGACAGAACGCTTTTAGTAGAATCTTTTTGAGTTTGCTGAACATATTTGTCTCACATTCTATGACAATGAGCTTTAGTACTTGTATTTCTTTATCTTTGGCTTTCATTAATCTGCTCCGTTGCTTTCTATTATTCGCCGATCTTTTTCTTGCTGCAATCATTCGTGAAGTTAAGTTTTGTTGTTCCTAGAAAATAAAATAATTAACATGATATTTGGAACCCGCACGTATTTTCTGCATACTTGCTGTTCCATCTCAGGGATCTCTTCAATATCGGAGAATGGTGGTGTGCTCTGGTCTAAAAAATTTTGAAGACAAATTTCAGACTTTTTGTTTTCTCTAGAGCGCTTAGTATTTATTCTTCAACGTTTTCACTGCTTCCTGTGCCGTCTGGGTGTCATTTCAGATATAGGAAGCACCATTTTATTTTCCTTCTTTCTCAAGTATTTCAATCTTTCTTTTTCCTGCATTAATTTCCTCTTTTCAGGATCAGCCATTATTCTCTTATACTTTTCTTTTTCCGCTTGGCGCTTGTGTTTTAATTTTTCCTCCCTGTCTTTTGTTACTGGTTTACATTTCTCCTTATTTGTTTTTTAAATATACGTATTAAATGAATAAAAAGCATAATTACAAATCTTATTTTTCATATTGCTCATCCCCCTGGAAGGCTGTCATTCCCCTGGAATTAATCTTTCCAGGGGAATGACAATATTGGAGGTTATGTTCAAATAAATAGAAATGCGCAAACTGAGATGCAAGTGACTACATCGGCAGTTTTATAAAGATAACCCTACTTATTTAATACAAATTAACAACCAGATTTTAATATACAAGAATAATTATCACTTACCAGGGAATTATGATATCACTGTGACTACACTTCAATTTATAACAACTTTAATTTTGAGTAAAACATGAATTTATAAAGGAACGAAACGCGTTTGTCAGGTGATAGAAAACACATCCTGCTTCTAGCAACTGGCTAAAACAGACACCTAACGTCATCTAGTCATCTTGCATTTGCAGGGGAATGACACGAATTTACTGATACGTAAGTTCAACAATTTTTATAAAATACATTTCAAATTTGATTTAATCATTTGTTTACTTTCTCGTAACACTGAACTTTTCATTAATGGAATCTTAGTTCAAAATTGTTTTAAGTATTCCTAGTTTTCTTACCTTTGGCTTATATACCTCAAAAAGCTGTGACGTTGCCACCCAGGGGAATGACGTTTTACGGGTAAAAGAATAGAAAAATAAATATTCTAAAAAAAATTGAAAAATAAGAATCAGTGACCAAATGTAACAGAACCCAACAATTTTTAAATTTACAGTCCTGGACGTGACCGTTAAATAACACTGATACAGAATATTTCTTGATTAACAGGCAATCACCCTAAAGCCAATATCGTAGATCTGGAGGTAGTTAACTTGAACTATTTTTAAATCATATCAATTAAAAAAGCTGTAGTTATAGCTGATTTATCTTGAGCATCTTCTGCATCAAATCTCATTCCACAGCTAACATTCCGATTTAAAACGTTTAATGAATTTGAAACTTTCATTTTATTAAAATGTCCATAATGTAAAAGATCCTTAGTTAATTTTGGTGCAAATTTTAAATCCAAAATATCTTATTCGTCACAAAACCTTTTAATATGCTCAACATTAACTAAATTACTAGGTAAATTGTATTTCTCCACAAACTAATCCGTGAACTCGATGATTTTGTTTTGAATTAATCTTTGTTTAATATTTTTTAATAAATGCGTTCCATCTTCCAAAAAGTAAATTTTGTTACCATTAAAAGGATTTATTGTGAAGTTTTGGGTCTTACAGTGTTTTCCAGCCATTATTTAATTTTTTTTCCACACAACTTTATTAGCTGCTGCCATATCTGAAGTTACTGAATAAATATTCAAACCGACTGAACTTACTTTCTTAAAAACCTCTATAAGAATCTCTGGTAAAACCATACCATTGGTACTGTCTCCCTTACACTAATATGCTGATACGTGTTTCCACCTAGTGTTTATTCCTCCCAACATAATTACTAAAGCTTTGTTGGCTATTCCTTTATGTTGAGGAAGAGTTATACTACCAATGTACAGTCGTGTTCAAAAATCTGTTGCATATCGACAGTTGTAAGTTTATTGGTTGTTGTGTTATTACACAACAAAGGCTCACACTGTATTATTAACTACGTAGACGTAGATGTATACTTTCAAAATATTAGTATATGCAACACTTTTTTTAACTTGTGTAATTAATATATATTCACAAAGCACAAATGCTGTACAACACTTTAATGAACACGACTGTACATTTTACTTTGAATACAATAATCTAATCCAGTCTTACTATCCATTTCATCCAAAACGACCATACAATCTTTTTCAAAATCGTGGTTAAATGATTCGGCTTTAATTATCCGGAAATCTACATCTTCATGCAATATTCCAGATTTAAATGTTAAATGTTGTAGATGGAAGACTTAAGGTACCTACCTATCTAATGAAAAAATAAACAACACCCTTTTTTCATGAAAATTTTAAACTGGAAAGAAAAAACTTGGAAAAAAAATAAATGCAGAGGTGACCTTTTCAGACTTACAAAAACCTACCTAGGCATAAAACTTAAAATAGCAGCATTCTTAAAAAAACAGATCTGGAATCTCCGAAGAACAAAAAAAAACTCTTATTCTAGCACAGCCTAAGATGTATGGCACACAAGTAAATCAGGTAGGGGTCACAAATTCTTACAAATTGAAAATACTTAGGTCATCCTGAAACTCGTGAATACCGCGAACGATTTTTGGAGGCGTCAGCACTTTTTTTATGTCAGTCTCAATGACGGCAGATATGTCCTCAACATCGGGAAACACAAACAGGTTTGATCTCCTCTTTCTTAGAAATTTGATTTCGTAAACGTCAGGCTTTGTTTCCAGCACTAACCCTATGAAGTGCTTCAGGGTCTTTTTAGTAGCAAACTGCACCACTATAAAATCACCGACACTTATTGAAGGAGCTGGAATTCCATATTTTTCCATCTGCGATTCATCATATTCATCGTCACTTGCAACTTCCTCATCCCCAATTTCCTCATAAGCTACAATATCTCCTTCGTCTTCGTCACTTTCATGTTGTCGTGTTGGCAAACCTTCTTCATGGGAGTCAAGCTCTGGTGTTTCTGATGTTCGTTTCTTTTTTGAATGAGACTGTTTAACATTGCTAAGGCCGGCCTCGTTGGTATCAAGCAAGTCTTCATGTGATATGGATTCTCCAGGAGGAACTTGAAGCATTTTCTTCTTTTTCTTTTGCAAAGGTCCAGACAAACTGCCTCTCTTCTGTTCTAAATAGTGTAAGACTGCTTCATCAATTTGTCTTCCTGTCGAGTTCATAAGGTTTTCGACTTTTGTTTTCGGTAATTTCTTGGTGAGTTGTGTTCCATCCACTGGATAGATTCCAGCTGCTTTGAAAGCATTTCTTAATATCGATTTGTTTTTGTGATCGATTCTTTCCAATAGTCTTTTGAGTAAAGCTGGAAAGCTAGTCTTATTAACAGCGCTCTCTTTAGGATTTTTAGTTTTATATTCTGTCAGTAAAGCTCGCCAATTCCCTTTTAGTGAGCGGAAGAATCCCACGTCAAGTGGTTGTGTGATGTGGGTAGTATTGGGGGGTAAGAATATGAATTTTATTCCCAGTCTTTGGCAATGTCGTAAAATGTCTACACTTAAATGACTGGATAAATTGTCGCCGATTAAAACCTTTGGACCCTCCAGCTTTTTCGCCCATGGTATAACCATTTTCTCAAACCAGTCGGAAAATGTTGCAGCATCAAACCAACCGGATTTGGTTCGATTATATCGTGTGTTTGGGGGTCCTCCAATGCACCATTGGTCATACAACCTTTCGGCCTTATAGACTACATAAGGGGGAAAAAGCTCACCCGCAGCTGTTCCAGCGAACATAACTGAAATGGATGATTTTGTGTAATTCATGATCCTTTCGGGATACTTGGTTCCCCGTTTGAAGATGCATTTTGATCGCCCGGGATCATCGGTAAGATTGGTTTCATCGTAGTTTAGTATATTGTCTCGAGGAACACCTTCCAGGTTTCTGGTTAATCGTTGAATATAATCATCGATAGCTTCTTCTGTGGTCATTGCTCTAGACACCTTAATATTTTGGCATGATCTCTGCGACAACAGTCTTCTATGGCGCTTTAGAAACAAGAAGCACCACTCTTTTCCTGGCATGTTATCATCAAATTTTGAGACGGTCTTGCCGGAAGCATTAAGATAGTTCTTTACGATGACTCTAAGGTCCAAAAGGGTGAGGGGAGATCCATATTCCGCAGCCACTATTAGCAAGTCTACAAAGTGCCTCTCCTCGGCGAGGGTTAACGCCGTTGGACCCCCAACGTCCTGTTGGTGTAAGTTCTTAACTTTGTTGTATATTGTTCTTTGCGGGATCCCGAAGACATCGGCTGCAGCGTGAGTGGACAAGCCCCTAAATTTCACGGCACGTACTGCGGCACGAAGCTGCTCATCTGTATAGTTGCGATAGCAGCGACTACCCAAAGCTCTCTTGTAGCATCTTACCATTTTTTTCCTGAAAAAGTGGCATTAGATATGTCTATATTGCAATTAAATCCTGATAAACATTTAATTTAATGCTTGAGCAAAGTAACCCCAAATCTTAAGTGAAATGTACATCGTTTTGAATTAAAATTCATAAAAAAAGCCAATATTGTTAAACCTGTCTGAAAAAACTACATAGTCAACAAAAAAGATTGCTCTCTTGGAGAAAAGCAACCACAATGTCGTAGAATTCATCATTGTTACTCCACAGACCTTAGTTGCAAGGTTATGAAAATATCATAAAATCCCGCCGTTTACTTACATGTGTCTCGGAGCCTACAGGAGATGCTGCAACTAACTCGCGCCACTTTACGCAGTAGACTGGCTGAGTGGAAACCAGTTCAAGCTCACTCTCGGGTCCTAATTGCTACCAACTTTGAAAAAATTATGTATTACCAACTTTCCTGCCTCTTG
Source organism: Agriotes lineatus (assembly GCA_940337035.1). Lineage (NCBI taxonomy): Eukaryota > Metazoa > Arthropoda > Insecta > Coleoptera > Elateridae > Agriotes > Agriotes lineatus. The sequence continues at coordinate 106,138 of CALNHX010003278.1, read as the reverse complement.
AGCAAAGTTACCTCCTGTTAGCAAAGTAACCCCACTTTACGGTACATAATAATATTAATAACTTCTGTACTACATTTCTAAAACTTAATTTGGAGTATTCGTTGATAATCTGGTGTTCTCATACTAAATTGCTTTCTAATGTCAATTGGCCTTAATTTTAGAGCAGGAACAGCACTCGATTTCAATATTTTTCTGCCTTCCAGAATTTGAAAATCATCGGGCCTAAAATGGACAGAACAAATTACTTAATTATTATTTGAATTATGAGACAGCTTACCGAAAATATTTAACACTAGGAATCGATTGTCGATTTCCACAAAAAGGCAATTTCTTCGAAAAATACGGGGTTCAGTATATGCAAATCCCATCTTTCGTAAGTTCCTAAGTATATCATATATATGTCGATGTCGCATAGGTTCGGTTTACTCGTCACCCTCCTCTTCTTTGAATCCCGCTTCCTGCAGCCATGTTAACCACTGATTCACCTGGAATAGCGCTTGACCCTTTCCAGCTTAAGCATCGGTGACATCTTTCCAAGCAAGGAAGACCTCTGTACAGCGATCAGAGTTGCAGCGGAACTGGTAACCTTCGTTATTTAGTTCTCACGCTCCTCCAGGGAATTGCATAGCGTTTTGAAGGAGTCCTGTATTATGCTAGCGTTCACTAAATTGTCTTTCCTCGTACAGACTAAGAACTTAATTGCCTTCCAATTTAAAACGCGAAAACATTCAAAATAAATTTAGGTTATGTCATTTTCGCGCACAGCTGAGTGATGGATAAACAATCTAAACTGCGCAAACGCACGACACCCCCGGTGGGCGAGTGTCGACCCTATTATTTTATTCAAATGTGCACATATATTTTCACGCGCACGTCGTATGAGTTGCTCTTCCAGTTAATAATACAATTCAGTGATAAGACCATGCTTCATTTCAATACAATGTTAAAAAAATATGCCCAGGTTTATACACATCTACTCCAAAAGTTAGCAAAATTACTTTAAATGATATTTATTTGTTTTTGCTTCGCCGTGCAAATATAATGCACTTCATTAACTATTATATTATATTTTTGTGACGACCTAACCTCACTTTTAGCCGTTGACTTTGACAACTGACCGGAAGTTTCATGATTATAGTTGTTCAATTACCAACTTGGTAGTTAATCTTACGTCATACACATCCGCGTAAGGTACTATATTTATACGAGCAAGCTCGTCCGCCATTTTGAGTCACTGGAAGTGGCGGCAAATTCAAATTCTAGTTACTTTCCAATTAGCATACGGTAAGTCGGAATAACAACGATCATATAATTTAATTGTACCGCCTTAAAAAAGATTGGTTTTTAAACAAATAAAAAGAAAACAGACAAAATCGAAACATAAAACACTGTTAACTAACATGCAAGTGGTTCAAACTAGAGAGCTTAAATAGTACCTTAGTTCAAACAACAGTGACGAGTGACAGAACTCAATAGAACTGACAGATACAGTTGACAGCACAGAACAACACCTATAGATTTAAATAACCACACTTGGATGAAGACTGTAATTATAATTAGCATCGTAATGGAATTCACCAAGATTTAAATCAGCATGCATTGTTCGTCTGGATCGAGCAGTACATACTCCAACGGTTTCTAGTCTTGCTTGGTTGACAGACGACAGAACGCACGATTACCGGTCAGCGCAGCCAACGGCTTGGCGCTAAAATCCCTGTGACACAAAATCTAGTGGGATAAGCTTGCCTGGTTAATACAGCACTCTACATCCGCGTGTGACGTCAGGAGGAAGAATCCTGGGACGGAGTGTATATATATATGACTAAACCACAGAATAATTATTCTGTGACTTAAACCGTGTGTTCCTTACACCCGTATTCCTAGTCGTTCGCCAGCGACTCGCCGGAGTTTTGCCACGCCCCTTACGAAAATTAACCTAGCATATTCGCTCGCCGGTAAAACCAAGGATGCGCGTTATTATGGTTTTCGGCGGAGCGCTGTCGACGCGCTGCATGCGCGAGCGACTATGCAATGTTAATTCTCGTAAAGGGCGTGGCAAAACTCCGGCGTTTCGCCGGCGAACGACTATGAATACGGGTGTTAAGACTTTTTTGATGTGTGTATGTCTACGGCTTTGTGTCTTTTTAGAAGTTTCAGTATTTCCGTTGGTATTTTATCTGGGCCTGTTGCTTTCCTATTTTTCGTGTTTTTTTAAAGTGTTTTCTACTTTTTATGCCTTTAGTATGAACAAATATTACATTTAAACATTAATTAATTCATTGAAGTTGTTCTCTTCAAATCCAATTCACACACATCTAACCATTTCCAACATTTTGTAAGTTTTGTTTGTAATAATCCACAATTTTTATTAAATAAAGCTATACATCAATAACTATCTAATTTATTATAGAACATCTTTCAATACTTATTAAAAATATATACAATACAAAGAAATTTCTTGCTTTTAATTCCTACTGAAACACAAGAAATGGAAAGACAAAAAATAAGTACACTTAAATATTGCCGTTCTACTCCAATTGCTTTCACGTAGGTAGCGCGGTTAATGTAATGTAAACAGTGACAGCAAAAGTATCTTTAAAACTATTACACCAATTTTCTTCTATGCCAATGTTATTTCGCAATCAAATCTAAAATAAACAACTAACGTGCACATGTTAGAAAGACAACTAAACATTTTCGTTAAGGAACGATTAATGAAGGTACTATAAAAAATATAGTAAATTCTGGGTGTTCTTGTTTAATATGTAATAATCTTTTTCATAAACATTGAAAACTACCATTCACTGGTTTTCTAGTCTCACTTTTTACAAACATTGTAAATGCAAATCGTTCGATGTGCAGGTTACAACTAGGGTAGTTCCTGTCTGTGCTATTTTGTACACTTTGCACTGCTTGTAGAGTAACTGCTACAAACTGAACTTACCTGCACCGCAACAAGACAAAAATTTGATGTTATCAGATTTCTAATTACGCTTTATTATTTGCAGAACTACAAAACTACGTGCCCTATATAAAACTGCAATTATAATATGTAGGAATTATAAGTTTAAATTTAAATTTAAAATTATTGTTTTAATATAATCTGATTTCTGCCTTCTAGCACAAAACTACAGAAGCACGGAAGAGAAATTAAACGACCTGAAAGCAGGAGCAGCATAAGAAATATCGCTAAAAATAAATTCAAAGAAAATGAAGGAGATTTAAACACCAAACATGAAAACAGACTGAGATTAGATGAGCAACCGATACAACACCTAGATAGGTTCTGCGGTACATACTAGAAGAGTGGTGGCCCAACACAATCACCAACCAGCCCCCATCCAAACGCAGATAACAAGAAAGTGGGGGTTGGATAGGACACACGTTAAAAAAACCACAAGGCTCCATAGCCAGACAAGCCCTGGAGTGGAACCCCTAAGGAAACCGCATACAAGGCAGGCCAAAAACTACATGGCAGCACGCAATCGAAAAGGAATTAGAGGAAATTAATACAACTTGGAACCAAGTAAAAATCAGCACAGGACAGAGTATAGTGGAAGAATCTCGTCATGGTTCTATGTTCCACCTAGGAATTAAGTAAATTTGAGATCATAGATGCATATTGGAATGTATATACAAATATTTCGTAAACTTTTGAATGAATTATTTACAATGAAAACTACTGCAAAACTAGTAACAGCCACACTGCCTGAAATGTATTTCATATTGCAAACCCCAAAATTTCTTATAAAACATATATTTCCATAACCATTTATTTCACAATTTATAGTACCGTCCCTTACGGAGTGATCTGTTTGATATTTTAACATACTAAACTGCTATAAGTAAATAAAACTCAATGCAAAACACTTTAATATACAGAACTTCAAACATAAATAACAGGTTTATTTAATACTTTCTCTGATCAACGACGCATGTTTTCACCAACAAAACAAGTAAAATTAAAAGTATCAATGCTTGCAAATGTATGGGGAGCAACAATAAAGTGCTTTAAAAAAAACGTTACGAAGTGGCCTTGTATCAAACAGCAATTTTTGAAAGTAATGTCGTAACTTATTTTATGGATTGCGTATGCACATAACCTCACTTTGACAACTGACAACTCAAGTGACTCAGCGCGCTGCATTCTGGGTAGAGCAATGTAATAATCACCGACATACTGTCGTATAACAAAATCTAGTTCAAAGCCCTCTCGATAACGTTTTTTTTAACGCACGTTAGATACATATGTTAGCAAAACACGTTCACTAGTACAGATTTTATTATATTCTCTCTGTTTTCTATATCTAATGTGCCGTGTTAAACATGTATCAATCTCTTACAAAGACCAATATAAAATATTGACATTTCAATTACTCTGTTTACTGTTTACAATTACTCCAGGCAGCTATTAAAATTTCACAACAAATTAATAAAATAAAATAAATACTCTCAGGTTTCTAGCGATTCTACTTTTTAGTGTCGGAAACTTGAGCAGCCAGGTCTGCAAATTTGGCCATATAGTCCACGCTGCTTTCTGTGAGTAGTGACTGTAGATGGGCATCCACCTATAAATAGAATAAAGGCTTAGAAACAAAAATTGATGACAATGATATTCTTTGTTTTTTAATTAATAAGATTTTGGTGTAACTTTGTATAATAAATATCTATACTTCTGTGGGGTATCTGTACATACAGTTGTGTAATCAACGTTTTCCAATGGAAAAATGTATGTAATTCTGAACAACTCTAAGACAGTTTTAGATTATAAAATTTATCTGTGATTGAATACAGTGCGAGTGTAAAGTCTGGAACTATCGAAATAGAACTTTTATCAAATGTTTTTGAAAGAAATCTTCGAACACGTCAATTTTTATTTTAAAAAATACATATTTTACTGTAATTGTCACTTTTAGATTGTCTTTTGTTTTTGAGTTATGACGTTAGCGATACTTTTTTTAAATGGAAACCCTCAATTTTTATGATGAATTTGGACACAGCATGAAATTCTAAGACCAAATACTCTAAAAAAAGTATGATACTGTATTTTGAAATTTTCGAGAAAATTGTACGGTTACCAGATCCCCTCAATACTAAAATTTCAATTGGTCCTTTTTCACTCAAATATTGTATCATTATTTATTTAATTAGGAGCACACAACAAAAACAGATAAACAAACTATGAAGAACTGTCATAATTTTAGGGCTAACTCATTGTTTCATGGCTACTTGGTTTTTATTCGATTTTTGTTTTAATACTTTAATAGCGATTTTCTCGAAAATTTCAAAATATAGTATCATACTTTTTTAGCGTATTTGGTCTTAGAATTTCATGCTCTGTCCAAATTTATCATAAAAATTTGGGGTTTCCATTTAAAAAAATGATCGCGAACGTCATAACTCAAAAACAAAAGACAATCTAAAAGTGACAATTACAGTAAAATATGTATTTTTTAAAATAAAAATCGATGTGTTCGAGGATTTCTTTCAAAAACATTTGATAAAAGTTCTATTTCGATAGTTCCAGACTTTACACTCGCACTGTATAACATAAAACATAAATTGCAACCTTCTATTTCCCTTAAAATAATCCTTCCAGTAGGACCATGTAATGGTCCTTAAATATTCATTCCTATTATTTTCCAGTTTTACAGATGCTCATTTCAATTAGGGCCTTATACTTAGCTGAATCAGTACCAAGCGCTCTTAATTAGTCCATCATTTTGTGTTTGCAAGAAACTCTTTAATAAATACTTACATAAAAATATTTAGGAACTAAATTATTTATTTTAATTCTGAATTTGTTTTGAATACGAGCTTGGTGTTATTAATGTAAAAATAATTTGGCAGCTGCACCGTTTATTTAAACTTCGATTTACTTTGAGTTCTTCTGTCAAGCGCTTAAGTTTTATTTTTGATGGACGTGTTAAAATCAAACTGAGTTTGGATTAGTATTTTTATTGTATTACTGATGTATATTAAGATTCCTACTTACATATTGTTATTATTATTATTTTTATCTTTCATTCCCATTGTTTTTATTCTATATCTGCTACGTTTATTTTTTATATTCCAGTACATTTTTCTTGTTTCACTTTCCCTGCTGTTTCTTTCAATTTCTTCCATTGTTTGGTCTCACCATTGTTTTTTTCGTTCATTATTTATTCTTCTTTCCATAATTTTTCCCAGATCTCAGCCATTGTGTTCTTGCTTGTTTTTTCTGCTTTGTTGCTTCTTCACATTCATCATTAAACCATTCATTCTTTCTTCTTCTCTCTGAGTGTCCGATTACTCTTTCGGTTGCCTTAAGTATTACTTCTTTTACACAAAGCCATTCTTCATTAAAGTTATCACATGGTATTATTTCTTCCAGCTCTTTGTTTATTGTACCATGAGATAAAAAAAAGATTCTGAACAGGTCTTGATATGTGCTATACGTGTGGCAGTACTGAAGTGTATTGTCAGTCTATGTCAAATTCGAGATTTGCAGGTTAAGTTTTGTTTGTTGTTTGACACACACTGACGTAAAACTTAACCTGCAAATCTCGAATTTGACATAGACTGACAATACACTTCAGTACTGCCAAACGTATAACACATATCAAGGCCTGCTCAGAATCTTTTTTTTTTATCTCATGGTATTTACATAGAACTTATTGTTTGATATTATATTTTGTTTTTCCAGGGCTCATTTCCTTTCATTTGTCTTATTATTTTTTCTTATCATTGTTGTTAGAACAATTTGTTAAGCATAGTTATTTCCGCTCTTTTTAGCCCTTTTCTGATTTATTTGAGCCAAATCTTCAGTTTTATAATGTTATCAAAATTCATTTCTATAAGAACCTTATTTCCACGTGGTCTATTTTAAATATTAAAACTCTGCAGTTCTTTTATATTCGTCGAAATACAGTTATAAATTTACCCTTTGTTCCGTTCTGCAAACAATACAGTTTTAGTTTTTCAATTTCCTAGTATTCATTCTTGTTCCGATACACACGAGCTCCTTGGAATTGCTTAATCAGCTTTCGATTATTCTGAAATTTTCCTATATGCTTTGTTCCTTCTGCAGCGGTTGCACTGACGTCGTGCGTTATCGCTTTCTTTTATTGTTCTCACGGCGACAAGTAGGCGCCTTGAATGACTCGGGGCTTCCCGGAGATATTTAGTCATATTGCATTTGGTGGTGCAATTATGCGACGGAGGATTTGGCCTGTCGTTGTAGGAGTGAGATGCATTTCCGGACGCGGGACCATCGTCAAACTGCCTGCGCTCTTCTAAATTAATAAACATCCCGGCTTTGGTTGACAAAAGACGTGTGTATCGACTCGCCTCCTGGTCACATCGCTTTGCGATCAAGGGAGCCTTGTAATTCCACTTCTCGAATAATAATATGTGTTTCGTTAATCGTTTGTGCTTTCTGAAGGAATCGAACTGTTTCGTTTATGTGGAAATCCTTGATGTTTTTCGGGTTGTGAACATTCCGTTGCGGGGTGCAAGTGAAGTAACTCGGTTTAGTGTGGTCAAGAGTTCTTATCGTGGGGTTGTGAGACTCCAAAATGATCGCTTTCGCGGATTATAACGAACTCTTCATAGAACCAACGCTATCTTGCCAAGGCATCCTGTTGATCTCGGACGTTAAGGAATTTATCCCGTGTTCCTGTATTGGAAGTGTCGTTGCGACGTCTGTACACCCTTAGGGGGATTATAATTTATCTTGCAAACTCTGATTATCGCCAACATTCATCAAGGCTTTGTTCCGCATCCCGTCAACCCTTGTGATTTTGCCGTCGTCCCGTTTCTTCAGGCATCTTAAGGCAGTTTGTTTGGGGCAAGGCGATTACATACAGTGCCGCACGTCAAATATGCAGTCAGCTGAGCTTCTAAATTAGTTTTTATGGTGTATTATGTACAGTGGACGTTCCGTCAAGTGTTGAACAATTCAGCGCGTTTGTTGTTAACCATGTTATTTGCTGCTTGCTAAATTTATTGAATTTCCGTCGTATTTCTTTGTTTGTTTAAAGTAACCTGTGGTAGTTTCGCTCTTGAGTCACATTAATGTATTTGCAGTCAAGTTTGTTGTTGTTTATATTTGAGTTAACGTGTTCGCCATCTGACCTAAGTAACCTATTTGATTCTTTTTAAATCTAACTAGTCAATTTCATGTTCATTGTCACCTGCACATATTTTTATTATTCCAATAGAGTTCATTGTCAAGTACTGATGTTTTTCATTTGTAATTATGACATCTGCCTGTGTTGTGTGTACTTTTCAGTTGTAAAAGGAGTTCAAGCAGCTGCATCAATGAGTTATTTTTGTAAGGTAAGTCAGTGCTGTACGTGACTCGCCAACCAAACTGGCCAAGCTGATAATAGAAAGGCGGGCCTACTAGTTCCATATTCGAGTGGGCTCACCTACTGTAAAGGTTTTCCTGATCTGTTCCGAATGTGGTGGCGTCCTTTATTTACCATCATTTACCCTTTGTGCCGAAACACAGCCGTAACTTTCAGGTAGTATAGAACCACGACCTTCTTCACTGAGCATCTAATAGCTGGAGCACCTGGTTACAGCACATCTCATAACGAGGTTGGGGCTGCGTATTCGGTTAAATTTCCGATTATGTCGTAAAGTCGTTTTGTGGGTAACAGATCTGGCTCTCAAGCATATGATTTTGTTTTGCATGCTTGAGGGGCTGGTTGTTAATGTCGTAATAACGTTATTGTGCTGTAAAATAGTTTCATGGTTGCCATTACCATATAGTGGTCATTATCTGCATTGGCACCTCTGTAGGTTCTTATATCTTGTATCATGTTGAATCTTTTCTTGTTAATTAGTATATGATCAATTTGCGTAGCTTCATTTGTGTCTGGTACTATCCACGTTTGTTTAAGTAATTTGTTGTGTTTAAATTTAGTGCTGCTTATGCAAAGTTACATAGTTTAGTGCCATTATCGTTAGTATTTTCATGTAATGTTTGTTTCCTGCCTACTTTGTAGTAACATTCCTCTGTTCCTATCTGGGCATTTAGGTCGCCTAACACTATCAGACTGTCATGTTAAGAGCTTTTTGTGTTACTTCTTCCAGTTTGTCATAGAATTCTGCTTTCTCCTTCTCATCCGCCTTTTCAGTGGGGGTATATACTTACATTTGTTGGATTATTTTGTAGTCTCAGGTACCATATTCTTCCATTTATTGGCTTGAGTTCTACTATTCTGTCTTTTAGTTCGTTTGCTACCACGAAGGCTGTTCCATTATATCCTTGATTTTCTTGGCCACTATATAACATCACATATTTTATATTTATTTCGCATTTTTCCATATTATTTCTTGAATTGCACTTTATATGTTTTTACATTCCATGTTGATATTTTTATTGAATACCTTTTCTTTTTTTGTTTTTTTGTTCCTTTAATATATTCTTTCTTGTTTTTAAGTTATCCATATTTATTTTCCCTATTCTCGCCGTTGTCTTATCTTACTCCTGCCCTGCATATTTTAGTTTTTTAGTAATAGCTTTGTTCTGTCTGATATATCATTCATTTTCCCACATTGCTCATTCCGTTTATAGACCTTGTTATTTTTTTATATCCTATTTTAACCTTATTTCCATTTTTATATTCTTCTTTTGCTATTTGTTTAATTTAATTTTGAATTGACATTTTTTTTTGGTTATGTCATTATCAATAATTATTTCTTGTCCTTTCAGGTTCTTTTTGTTTGCCATTATTGCCATTTTTGTTCCCAAGTTTGGATTTTAGCAATTACTGCTATTTTTTCTTGGATTTTTCCAATTTTAGATGCTTCAGTTACCTTTACATTTACTCCCATATCTTTAATGAGAAATTGCTCTACTTTTTTCTCTATTTGGTTATCGTCTAACATTAATCCTTTGACAGTTATATTGTTTCTCTTATTTTGTTTTTCTCTCATTCTTTTTTCTTCCATTTTTCCTCCCTGTTAATTATGTCTTCTTGCATAACAATCGCTTGTAGTATTTTTGCTGTATGATTTTTAATTCTTTAATTTCTTCTTTTGTTTTTTTTTAGGTCGCTGTGTAGGTCTTTAATCATTTCTTTCGTCATACTCATTAGCTCATTTGGTCCTTCTTCTTCACCCCCGGTTTGTTTACTTTTTCTTGGCGATCTTGCTGTTTTTTTGCTTCTATTAAATAGTGCTTCTTTCTGTATTATTTTTCTTTTGGCATCATCATTTGAGGATCCATCTCTCTCATCGCGCTAGTTCTATCTTAGCATATTTCTCGAGTCCATTTTAGATTCAGTTGTTTTGGCTTTTCACCTATGTGCAACTTTTGAATTTGGCGCCTCCTTTAAATTTAAAATTGACTTTTCTTATTTACCTTAGGTTGGCGTCCCTGCTAATTTTCACCAGCTGTGATGGTTATCAGCTGTTGCATATATGCTATTCTGGCCTTGAAGTTATCTGCCTTCTTTATTTAACTTGCGCAATTATATACTTTATCTCATCCTAGGTGGGTTATCTATTTCTACCATATGTTCCTTATTCCTTAACTTTTGTTTAGACTGTACTTATTTACTTTTACACACTTTAAAATTTATAATTCAACACCACCATTTAAGAACACTAAAACTTTAGCAAACCACCTGTAAAATTATAGTTTTCTAATTTAACCAACTTTGTAACTGTTTTAAAATGTCAATGCTGTTGAGGTGTGAATTTTTAGTAACCATGAGACGAATTTATTGTCCATTTCGTAAATTTTGTAATTTCCACGGAGAGCGGAACCCCGAGTGAATAGGCAACTAGTTTTGCATTTTGTCGAATGCAGGCTTTCTGCTTAATGCAGTGTTCTGCTTAGTACAGTTTCTTCCTGCAAGCTGCAGTCTTTCTGCCGAGTGTAGTAATAGTTGTCGCTAGATGGCGATATAGTTTGACGTCATTTGCTTTCACAAAGCATTTTCATGAAAAATTGTTCGGACAAAAATTTCATATTTTTTATCAGGAACCCGAATCCATGGAAAAAAATGGAGGGTCCATTTGAAATTTGAAAGTTAACCCCCCCCGCGGGGGGGGGAGTACGAGGGGGGAGTGGATTTTGGTGCCAAAAGTTGTCCCCCTTCGCTCCGAACAATGTTGTCCCGGGGTATTTTTCACCATCTTGCTTCCCTCACTGGATAAACGCGTCCAATGATTAAAATGACTGACCCGGTATAGTACCAATTATGTGATATAGTGTTGTTTATTGTTCGTTGATGCCAGTAATTATAAATCGATTTTATTCTCCCCTATTGTTGAACAATTACTTATTTGAATCATTATATGATTATTTCGAACTGTGAGTTTCATTGATTATATTGTGTTGTTACCTTTGAGCAACTTAATGGTTCGTTTGCTCAAATGAACAAGGGAACATGGGTCTGAATCATTTGGCGCCCCTATAATTTACATCTATTAGTTTTGAAGGTAAGTTACCTATGCCCTTCCACTGAGTTAGTACGAGTGCATGTTCCGATTCAATATCGACAGTTTATAATGTAACACCCAATTTAAGAAACATCATTAACAGTGAACAAGGATGGTATACATGTTATTTGCCCCATATAAACACATTCGAAAAAATGGTAAAAAGTCAATATTTTTGAAAATATAAACTAAGTAAAAATCTAATACCTCTTTGAAAAGTAAAACAAATTTTGTACTATTCACCGATTCCTTCTTTGATTCCAAGAAAAAAACTCACATCCTGAGATAGATGATTATCATCAGGCGGCGTGCTTGTGGATGACTGCGCAGTTTTCATGGGAGATTCCAAATGTCCCAGGAAACTGCTTAACGAAAAATCAGCCACTTCAGAATTTAGCCAGTGGCCATCATTTTCCTTCAATATCCGCGAAGGACTGGTCGGAGGAGTGGTACTTGCCATATCATGAGACAGCAGGCCTGCAACAATACACATTAGTCGTGAAACTACTTGCAAAACAAAAACTTACCAACAAAACTGGGAATGCCAGTGTCGTCCTTGTGTTCGAGATCTTGACTGTTCAACAAGTTGTCTCCTTGCGGCGCCGCCAGTGCCAGCTCCAGCAAGTTTGAGATGCTCGTCGGCGATCCAACTCTGCTCGGTGTGACAGCATTATCAGTTATGCTGATGGTGTCTGTTGTTGATAAAACGCAACTGGTTGAAGGCGACGAAATAGCAATATTGACGTCGTCGTCTGGGTTGACCAAATTTTGCTCGATTGTGGCTGCACTGAAGCCGGTTGCCCCTTCATTATGATTGATGCAATTTAAGCTGCCATTGGCAGACTCCATATTTACACTGGTGATGGTTGTAGGCACAATGTTCAAAGAGTTTGTGATAGTATGCTCCGCTTTGTCAATATTTAGAATTTTAGGTGCAATAGTGCGAGGACCGGGTCCCATATCTTCAGGAGATATGATGTTCATTTGTACTATCTGTCGTCCACTGTCGCTCTTGTTTGGAAGCAGGGGTAACCTTCGTTCGACGACTACTTGTTTCGATCTGGGTCGGCGCCCCCTTCTATTGCAATATCTGGGCTTTAGGCGTTGAATTGACTGCAATTAATTTGTATTAATTTAGCAAGTTGTAGAGACACAGGTTAAAATAAATTCCTGGGTGCGGTACATTTTACTGCCACCCAGGTACAGAAAAAGAGTAACCGCAATATGTAATTTGGATGTATGTAAGACGTTCACAGACCTAAACAGTGTGGATTAACCTTACAAATATTTCGATTTTATTCACTCTTTTTCGTAATTGATTTTTTAAAAAGCAATAGTTGATGACACTTATTTGCGTAGTCATTGGCTTAATTTTTAAACATCTACAAAAAAGTTGTAGTTAAAACTGGAATTTCATATGCCTGTACTTCTATAATAAATTCCTGCAATTCGAACATTAGCAATTATTGTGAAAAAAAAAATGTTGAAGTCCATTAAATTATAGGGATTGAGTATCAACAGTTTATTTTGGTTCCCAAATGGTTCTGTTTTAAAAATTACCATGACCTAGTTTTTTATTGTGAAGTTTCAGTTTTCTATAATGGGTGGTCCCAAGGAGGTGAGGTTTGCAAGCTTTTTTTGCTGATATGAGTCACTCCAGTACATACCATCTTTATTAACTTTCCTCAGGTGCAATGACCTTTATGAGAATTGTCTTTATATACGAGGGGGTATTGATATCTAGTTAGCCTGGAAAATTTCTAGTAAAGAAAAGTGAATATGGTTGCTATGGTTACAACTATGATGTTTTATAAATAAGTTATCAAAGTTTGACATCTATAAGTAGACCGGTGATGAAACTGTGAATTTTTGAAAAAAGCATGTCTGAGAAAAAGATAGAATTTGAAAAAATCGAATTTCGGTCAGTTATTAAGTATTTATTTTTGAAAGGGTTATCAGGCAAAGAAATTTTTGCTGATATGATAGAAACTTTAGGTGATCAATGTCCTTCATACGCCACTATTAAAAACTGGGTTGCGGAATATAAAAGAGGAAGATCAGATGTGAAAGATGAGCACCGCCCTGGAAGACCAATTTCTGTGACCACTCCGGAAAACATTGATTCTGTCCATTATATGATTTTAGAAAATCGACGTATTGGGATTAAGAATATTGCAAAAGCATTGCACATTTCCTATGAACGTGTGTGTCACATCATTCATCACAACTTCGGTATGAGAAAGATTTCAGCTAAATGGATTTCAAAATGCTTGAACATTGATCAGAAGCACGTACGATTGACATCAAAGGGAATCTGTCGCCGTTTTGCAGAAGATAGATTCCTCAAACTTTTTGGATCGGCTTGTTACTATGGACGAAACGTGGATCCATCACTATGACGCAGAGACTAAAGAGCAATCCAAACAGTGGAAGCATGTTGGTTCTCCACGACCCAAAAAATTCCGTGTTTCAACATCAACTGGCAAGATTCTTGCTTCAGTTTTCTAGGACAAAAATGGGATCATTTTGATAGGTATTTGGAACGGGGCAGAACTATCACGGTTGTGAAAAAATGAAACGGAAAATTTACCAGAGGTGTGCTCTTTTTGCAAGACAATGCTTCAGCTCACAAGTCGTTGATTGCATTGCACCCGCCCTATTCTTCGGATTTAGCACCGTCAGACTATTATTTGTTCCCAAAACTCAAAAAACATTTGAAAGGTAAAAGATTTTTGACAAATGACAAAACAATATGTGCCGTTGAGGAGTGGTTTGCAGACCAAGACAAAGATTTTTTTTTAAATGGCTTAGAATTACTTTATGAACGTTCTACTAAATGTATAAGTCTTAAAGGAGATTATGTTGAATAAATAAAATTTTGTTTTGAAATATTGTGGCGATTTATATAGGTAGTAGGCTAAGTACTTACCAATACCCCCTCGTAGTCCATTTTTTCCATATGAAAATGCAAATGGCAAAATTCTAGGAAAACCATTGCCAATTTTTTGACATCTTAAATTATTTAAAATTGCAGTTCCGTCTATTATAAACTGAAATTGTCCTCAGCGCAATACCTACCTAGTTAAAACCCCATTTTAAGTTTATATTAGCCAGAACTACAATTTAAAATAATTTTCATAACACCTACTTGTTAGCTGTCAATAACAGAACTGTCAACCTGACTGAAAAGTTCCCCTTAACTGCCTAGGCTGTTAAACACTTAACAGCCTAGGCCGTTAAGAAATAACAGAACAGTAACATTTTAACATTGGCAATACTGAAACGTATAGTTAGTGACACTGTAAGCCTATGTCAAATTCGAGGTTAGTAGGTTAGATTTTGCGTCAGTTTTGAACCAGACCGACGCAAAACTTAACCTGCTAACCTCGAATTTGACATAGACTTACAGTGTCACTAACTATACGTTTCAGTATTGCCAATGTTAAAATGTTACTGTTCTGTTATTCTTAACTGTGCTTCAGTCTGTGTCAAAACTGACGCAAAACCTAATCTGCAAATCTCGAATTTGACATAGACTTACAGTGTCACCAACAATACATTTCAGTATTGCCAAATGTAATTTTTTTCCATAGGTGACTCTGATAAGATGAGTTTTTTAACACCCATTACTAATACTATTTAAATCGCTCTAAAATTTAAATTTTTGTAGGTGTTATGAAAAGTATTCAACGTCATATGGCCGTTATCACATCTAACTACCTCGGATAAATTCATTAGCCTCGGTCTGACGGCCTGTTTGTTAGATGCTTACTAACAGCCTTATGCCGTTAATAACTGTAAAATATCAACCCGTCAACCTAACCTTACTGCAAAAATAACTAGAAGTTAATGTACTAACTAGGGATGTCGTACCCGGTCTAAAATCAAACCCGGGTACCCGAAAGCAGTACCCGGGTATTTCCGGGTACCCGAAATATATAACAAAAATGTTAGCAGACATCTGAACATCTGAGGTAGCTGCAATTTCTTTCTTTTACGCCGCGAGTTTTAAACTGAACTAAATTGAAATAGTATCTACTCACCAATTCAAACTGCAAGTCGTCTGTTATTCGTAAATATTTTCACACTTCCAAGTGCTATCAAATTGAAGTACGTGACTTGTTGCCCGAAAATGGTAGCAGCACCAGAATATGTCTATGTTACTTCATCCCATACTGACGCGATTTAATTGTACTATTGACGGGTTGAATATTTTCGTGAAGCCGATTTATTACGTTATATGAAACAAGAAACAACATTACGTGGTATGGATGGGGTGATTCTTGTTATTACTGCATGGTTATGTTTTTCTTGAGCTTATTCATATTGTTTTTAAGTTTTTATCATCTTCTCCGAAAAAAGCTGACTTTCTGGAAATTAAACAATTTACTAGTCGGGTATCCGGGCCCAGAAAATATACCCGGGTTGACTATTACCCGGGTCGGCCTGGGTACCCGGGTACCCGCCGACATCCCTAGTACCAACACAAATTCAATCTAGTAATAATACACACTTGTTGCTTTCCCCTGAATTTAGCTATTTGAATTTTTATATGAAAAAATAGACTGTCGACAGATACAAAACTCAATCTAAAAATGCAAATAATCGAAGAAACAATGCATACACCATGTTCCTTAGATACACGATTTTTGCTAGTCCGCTTGATCTATGTCTTCTCGTCGCATGATACGAATGCCAGATTTAAGATTCTTGGAGGTTAATTCACCAACATTTTTGAACCATCCCAAGGTTGACATTAAAATTTTCCTATGAAAACTTAACAAAATAACATAAAACAAGCTTATTATTTAAAAAATCAAGTAAAAATCTCAAAAACGTGAATAATCCGCAATTTTTTTCCGACTGTAAACATCTTAAATACCGAATTACATATTACAGTAATTAATTTTTCTGTACCTGGGTGGCAGTAAAATGTGCCGTACCCCAATTTCGGGATTTAAGCTGAATAGAGAACACGCATTTAACAACATGGACCACTTTGAAACTATAAAAAATTCTATGTGTATTGGGGGACGTTAATGGAGAAAGTCCAACTGAGATTTGAAGGTGTATGAGGGCTGATCATGGAAACATGGCTGACTAAGAATAATAGGAATATAAATATAAATATAAATAAATAGGAGACAAAGTAGTACTTTAACAATAGCTATTTATAAAACGAATTAGGAAATGGTCCTACTCAAGTTATTATTAGTTTTGTTTTGTTTTGTTTCTTACTTCATTCTTCAGTTCTAGAGTCTTCCATCCTTCCCAGATGTCTTGATCATTTTCATTATGTCTGTTATTGTTGTTTCTTTGTATCTTAGCCAGGCTAGCGCAGAAATAAAGCCCATTTGGATGGCACTACTTTGCAGAGAATTTCAAAAATAGTCTACTGCACATACAGCGGTAACATATATAACTATAAGTTTATAACTAAAATATATGGCCGCACTGGTGGCCTAGTGGTAAAAATGACAGACTTGTAATCAAAGCGATCAGTGGTCCCTGGTTCAAACACTGGGCTAAGTACGAGTGTATGTGAAAAGGCGTAAAAAAATCACTCCTTCTCAGGACTAACTAGAAGTTCATCCACCTGAAAACGGGAATAGACCAACAAACTCCCGAAACGTCCGTCGTGTGGCAAACACCCGAGACAGTGGAAAAAGTTCAGTAGAACATCTCATCCCCTTTCGTGTATGAGGGCGAGTTGAATACTTCTCAGCCTACCCTAAAGAGGGAGTCCGAGACAAAGGTACAATCGAAACAGTGGAAGCATGATGGTTCTCCACTACCAAAAAAGGCCAAGGTTGTTTTATCAGCCAACAAGATGATGGCCACCGTTTTTTTGGAATTCGTACGGTATAATTTCTATTGATTATCTTGAAAAGGGCAGAAGTATCAGAGGTGAATATTATGCTACATTATTAGATCGTTTAAAAGACGAATTCACTCAGAAATGCCCACATATATAGAAGAAAAAAGCACGGTTCCATCAAGACAACATGCCTTTTCACAGATCGGAAATTTCAATAGCAAAAATCCATGAACTGGACTTCCGAGTACATTCCACACCATACTCTTAACTCCCAGCAACATTTTCTTGTTAGAAAATTTGAAAAAATAGCTTGAAGAAAAAAAAATCAAATCATGAAGTCATCGACGCTGTAAACATACATTGCTTGGAAAATTGCTGAACCAAGTGCATCGAGCTCAAAGGGGATTATATTGAAAAATAAAATCGTCTTTAAATCGAACAACATTTGTTTTCTTTCCCCAAGTCGAGAAGTATTCAATCCACCCTTGTAGATTGCGAGTATTGCGTTGAGGGTTCGTTCTTCTTGCCAGACTTCTTTAACTAGTTCTTCTTACCGGACTTTCTTAACTGGTTCATATAATTTTTATATCAAAATTCTACTAGCCTTCTTGATGCCTTCTGCTGTTATGGGAAGGTTACTTTCAACTTCTTCACTACCTTCTATTAATATTTTTTCATCCATTTCTTTTCCTCCTGTATTGGGTTCAGCATTTCTACAGAGTAATCCCTCCATATTTTTGGTTGTTCTTCTCTTCCTATTAGTTTCCCTTCTTTATCTTTGTAATATACGAATTAAGTTTTTAATTCTCATTTTTCCTTTCTTATATTTTTCTATGCTGTCCTTATCGATGTTTTTTTAGGTTAGTCTCTATTATTTTTAATTCTTTTTCTTTATTCGAACTTTTAGCTTCTTCTTCCTCTTATAATAGGCTGGGGCAGGTGGCTAGCCTAACTCTTTAAATTAAGAAAGACCGCTCTTTCCCAGGGGTCACGACTACTAAAAATATTCATAAAATCCATTCACAATCTTTCCTCTTCCCAGCAGGCTGTTATGTTTTTTATTAGGTTGTATGCACGAATTGTGTTCGAAGTCAAACTATGACATTAAAACACTATGACATTTTTTACAACTGATTTATTGGCATTGTTGCAATTTTCATGTCAAAATGCTGAAAAACTTGCGGAAGGAGAAAACAGTGCAAGCCTTAAAAAGCATAATCACAAATTGAAAACAACATAACCCAATTTTGTAATGTTTAATTATTTAAAATGCCACCTTAATATAGCCTGCTGAGAGGAGAAAACATCGTGAATTGGATTATATGATGGCCGGAGAGCATAAGATGTAACCACTGTCTGGGTGTGAGGTTTGAAGTGAATTTCTTCCTGTACTGGGTTCAACATTTCTTCAAAGTAATCCTACCGTGTTTTCAGTTGTTCTTCTATTAGTTTCCCTTCTTTATCTTTGTAATAAACGAGTGATGTTTCTAATTCCCCTTTTTTCTATCTTATAATTTCATATGCTGTCCTTATGTTGTCGTTTTTAGGTTATTCTCTATTATTTTTAATTCTTTCTCTTTTTTTTCAATCTTTTACTTTCTTCTTTTTCTTAGTATAAGCTGAGAGCATGTTACTATCACATGGAGGGGGCCATGACCACCAAAGATGTTCATATGATGGCCGGAGGGTGTAAGATGTAACAACTGTCCTGGTGTGAGGTTTGAAGTGCTCTTCTTCCTGTAAGGGGTTCAGCTGGCTTCTAAGTAATCCTTTCATTTTTTTGTTCTTCTCCTATTAGTTTCTCTTTTTTATCTTAACGATATACGAGTGATGTTTTTAATTCTTCTTTTTCCTTTCTTATATTTTTGTATGATGTCTTTATCTTGTTCTTAGCTAGCCCATTATTTTTAATTGCTTCTCTTTATTTAATCTTTTAGCTTCTTCCACTTAGTATAGGTAGAGAGCCTTTTTCCTTTCTTCTTATTTTTGTATGCTGTCCTTACCTCGTTGTTTTTAAGTTAGTCTCTATTATTGTTAATTCTTTTTCTTTATTTAATCTTTTAGCTTCTTCCTCTTAGCAGAAGCTGAGAGCCTTTTACTACCACAATGCGGGGGCAAGTGGCTAGCCTAACCCCTTGAATTAAGAAAGAATGTCCTTTCACAGGGGTCGCAACCACCAACAATGTTCATATGATGACTGGAAAGCGTAAGATGTAACCACTGTCCGGGTGTGAGGTTCAAAATGCTCTTCCTCCTATATTGTGTTTAGCTTTCTTCAAAGTAATCCCTCCATTTTTCTTTGTTTTTCTCGTATTAGTTCTCCTTCTTTATCTTTGTAATATACGAGTGATGTTTTTAAGTCTTCTTTTTCCTTTCTTATATTTTTGTATGCTGTCCTTATCTCGTTTTTAGGTTACTTTCTATTATTTTGAATTCTTTCTCTTTATTTAATCTTTTAGCTTCTTCTTAGTATAGGCTGAGAACTTGTTACTACCACATTGCAAGAGCAAGTGGCTAGCCTAACTCCTTGAATTAAGAAAGAATGCCCTTTCACAAGAGTCACGAACACCAAAGATGTTTATATGCTCGTCGGAGGGCATAAGATGTAACCACTGTCTGGAAGTGAGGTTCTAATTGGTCTTTCTGGTGTATTGGGTTCAGCATTTCTTCAAAGTAATCCCTCCACATTTCCAGTTGTTTGTCTTCTATTAGTGTCTTTTCTTAATCTTTGTAATATACGAGTGGTTTTGAATTCTCCTTTTTCCTTTCATATATTTTTGTATGCTGTCTTTATCTCGTTGTTTTTAGGTTGGTCTCTATTATTTTTAATTAATTCTCTTTATTCGATCTTTTAGCTTCTACTTCCTTTTAGCAGAGACTGAGAGCCGGTTACTACCACACAGCCGGGGCATGTGGATAGCCTAACCCCTTAAATTAAGAAAGAATGCCCTTTCACAGAAGTCACAATCAACAAAGATGTTCATATGATGGCCAAAAAGCATAAGATGTAACCACTGTCCGGGTGCGAAGTTCGAAATGCTCTTCCACCTGTATTGGGTTCAGCTTCTTCAAAATAATCTCTTCATTTTTTTTGTTCTTCTATTAGTTACCCTTGTTTATCTTTGTAATATACGAGTGATGTTTCTAATTCTCCTTTTTTCTATCTTATAATTTCATATGCTGTCCTTATGTTGTCGTTTTTAGGTTATTCTCTATTATTTTTAATTCTTTCCCTTTTTTTTCAATCTTTTACTTTCTTCTTTTTCTTAGTATAAGCTGAAAGCATGTTACTATCACATGGAGGAGTCATGACCACCAAAGATGTTCATATGATGGCCGGAGGGCGTAAGATGTAACAACTGTCCAGGTGTGAGATTTGAAGTGCTCTTCTTCCTGTAATGGGTTCAGCTGTCTTCTAAGTAATCCTTTCATTTTTTTTGTTCTTCTCCTATTAGTTTCTCTTTTTTATCTTTATAATATACGAGTGATGTTTTTAATTCTTCTTTTTCCTTTCTTATATTTTTGTATGATGTCTTTATCTTGTTCTTAGCTAGCCCATTATTTTTAATTGCTTCTCTTTATTTAATCTTTTAGCTTCTTCTTCCACTTAGTATAGGCAGAGAGCCTTTTTCCTTTCTTATATTTTTGTATGCCTCGTTGTTTTTAAGTTAGTCTCTATTATTTTTAATTCTTTCTCTTTATTTAACCTTTTAGCTTCCTCCTCTTAGCAGAGGCTGAGAGCCTATTACTACCACATTGCGGGGGCAAGTGGCTAGCCTAACCCCTTGAATTAAGAAAGAATGCCCTTTCACCGGAGTGACGACCACCAACGATGTTCATATGCTGGCCGGTGAGCATAAGATGTAACCACTGTCCGGGCGTGAGTTTCGAATTGGTCTTTCTGCTGTATTGGATTCAGCTTACTCAAAGTAATCCCTCCATATTTTCAGTTGTTCTTCTTCTATTAGCTTTCCTTCTTTATCTTTGTAAGATACGAATGAAGTTTTTAATTCTCCTTTTTTCTTTCTTGTATTTTTGTATGCTGCCCTTATCTCGTTTTTAGGTTACTTTCTATTATTGTTAATTCTGTCTCTTTATTTAGTCTTTTAGTTTCTTCGTCTTAGTATACGCTGAGAGCCTGTTACTACCACATTGCAGGAGCAAGTGGCTAGCCTAACCGCTTGAATTAAGAAAGAATGTCCTTTCACAGGGGTCGCAACCACCAACAATGTTCATATGATGGCTGGAAAGCGTAAGATGTAACCTCTGTCCGGGTGTGAGGTTCAAAATGCTCTTCCTCCTGTATTGTGTTCAGCTTCCTTCAAAGTAATCCCTCCATTTTTCTTTGTTTTTCTCGTATTAGTTCTCCTTCTTTATCTTTGTAATATACGAGTGATGTTTTTAAATCTTCTTTTTCCTTTCTTATATTTTTGTATGCTGTCCTTATCTCGTTTTTAGGTTACTTTCTATTATTTTTTTTCTTTCTCTTTATTTAACCTTTTAGCTTCTTTCTCTTAGCGGAGGCTGAGAGCCTATTACTACCACATTGCGAGGGCAAGTGGCTAGCCTAACTCCTTGAATTAAGAAAGAATGCCCTTTCACAGGAGTCACGAACACCAAAGATGTTTATATGCTCGTCGGAGGGCATAAGATGTAACCACTGTCTGGAAGTGAGGTTCGAATTGGTCTTTCTGGTGTATTGGGTTCAGCATTTCTTCAAAGTAATCCCTCCACATTTCCAGTTGTTTTTCTTCTATTAGTGTCTTTTCTTAATCCTTGTAATATACGAGTGGTTTTGAATTCTCCTTTTTCCTTTCATGTATTTTTGTACGCTGTCTTTATCTCGTTGTTTTTAGGTTGGTCTCTATTATTTTTAATTATTTTTCTTTATTTGATCTTTTAGCTTCTTCTTCCTTTTAGCAGAGACTGAGTGCTAGTTACTACCACACAGCCGGGGTAGGTATTATTTTGAA
The DNA here is from genome assembly GCA_940337035.1 of Agriotes lineatus. Lineage (NCBI taxonomy): Eukaryota > Metazoa > Arthropoda > Insecta > Coleoptera > Elateridae > Agriotes > Agriotes lineatus. The sequence goes on along the minus strand of CALNHX010003278.1, from coordinate 83,908 downwards.
TTCTTTCTCTTTATTTAATCTTTTAGCTTCTTCTTAGTATAGGCTGAGAGCCTGTTACTACCACATTGAAGGGGAAAGTGGCTAGCCTAACCCGTTGAATTAAGGAAAAATGCCCTTTCACAGGGCTCACAACCACCAAAGATGTTCGTATGATGGTCAGTGAAAATAAGATGTAACCACTGTCTGGGTGTGAGGTTCAAAGTGTACCAGCCGACCACACGTTGGCTTTTACCATTTTTGCATATTTGCTTTGTTCTACTTTGTTGCTCTTTATATGCTAGTTTGTCTTCTTTCTGGATCATCTCTAATCTTAATGCAAAGTCACACAAGTTACACCAAATTGCATTTCCTGTGTTTCATACAAGATTTTTTTCTAATTTTGACTAAAAAAATTGTCTTTAAACTCTTAAACTAGTTAAATAATTGTAAATTTCATAAATTGTATTGAAAATAAACAGGTATGCTTATTTCGCTCATAAGGCACGATTAACAATTTTAAGAACTACTTACATCCAACTGTGCTCGAAGCGAGTCGATGTTTGGAGAAATTGGCCTTCTGAATACAGCCATCGGCGAAAACTGTCGAACGGGTGACTGGATAATAATCGGCATGACTGATGTGCCAACCATGTTCGATTCAATATTCACCGAAGAATCCCCAAGTGCTTTCTAAAAATAAAAACAAATAAAACTCATTGGAAAAACTTGTTTGTTTAAAACTTTTTTCAATTCATGTGATTGCGTACATTTTAAATTCTATTGCTACAACTGCAACAGTGTTTTCTACAGTGATAGCTGTAGGGGGATGCCCTGCACTTTTCTGATGCTGAAGTGAACTCTGCTCGCACTCAAATCTTTCACATCAATGGTGAATTCTAGCCAAGGAAGGTGTGTGTTCAGCAACAGTTACATTTAAACTTTGCACTTCTAAATCGCCAACCGTTCCTTATTGTTATAAAATAATTAATTTTCTCCCTGTTACTTTATGAAAATTAAGAACACCAGTTTGATTATCAGCATCTTAATGAAATAAGTTTTGTTAAGTGCCATAAGCATAAAACGAATGTCGAATTAAAACTAAGAAAAATTGTAAAATGAGAGCGTCAGGTTTCATTCTAGTCTCGTGTATGCTAAGTATGGAAAAGTCGCAAATATTTTGAAATTGAAGTGTTGATAACGCAAATTGTACCTACACATATAAATAAAATTAGTGGTTTAGTGTCGAATGCAAACCAAGCACTTCTGCAATGCAAACTTCTGCACACATTGCATAAAAATATGCAAGAGCAATATTTTAATTTCAATTAGTTTTCTTCCTTAAGCTGGGTATAAAGAACACTAGTTTCTTCATATTATATACCTTGGTATTTTTACCTCACTAAAAGTTTAAATTAAAGCTTTAGAGGTAAATTATTCAGCAGGTAATTGTTGATAAGTAGGCTTCTTTTTTAAAATTTGCTGATTATTCTACTCATTTACCTCAATAAATTTAATTTCAGATATCAAGCTATTTTGCTCCATCACATTCTAATAGGTACTTTGAAGATCATAACACTGCTAAGAGTTACACACACACGTTTCTCAGTATTATTAAAAGGATTTAGCAATTTTGGTTTTCATATACATGTCATTTTCTTGGAAGTTTGTGGTGTTATAAAATAATACTTACTGTTATCAACTTAATAAAATAAAAGTCAAAAGATTATTGAATAACTCACTATGGCTATCCTAATATTTCGAATTTTTTACGGTCTCTTTTTGTTGCACAGCCTTGAAGTCTATTTAGTGTTTATGGTAACCAATTTCAAATATTTCTACATATACCATTTCAAGAATTAAAAAATTGGTCTTGTTCAATATAGTACTAGAGATAATAACACGAAACAAGATTAATATGAGAACTATACTAAACAACTCGCATCAGTGCCTCACATGCACAGTTGACCTAGCAATCATCCTCAATATCAAAAGAACCAAAAGAAATTCTTTAAGTCGAATTGCTTCCAAATCCTCCTCTTCTATTTTCTTTTCATCAGCTTTTGCATTTCCCCTTTCGGCTTCTTTCTATGCTAATGTTGTTATTCATTCACCCATCTTAATCAACTATAAGTACATGGTTGTTTGTAATTGCCAGTTCTTTTCTTGTGATGCTGTAATTCCTACCTTTGCCATTCATGCCCGTAGGCTATCTCATTTTCTAGAAATATCACGGGTTTTGGATCACGAATTGCTACTCTAAGCAGACCTTTGCAATCGGAGGCAAAATAAGATGCAATTACTTTTAACCCTGGTATTCTACTTGCAATTTCTGAATGATTGCTTCCATTAGTTCTCACTGTTGGAATAAATATTTCCTGTTGGTTCCTCCCTCCCGAAACCAAATATTGATGGTAAACTTGAATTTGTATTCTTCAGTTTTTACAATAACAGCCACGTCATCAGCACATACAAAGCATTTGTGAGAATTCCTTATTTTACTATTCTTCTTCTTATTTATGATGTCTTTCTATGACTGTTTTCACCACTATATCAAATAAGGCTATATAGTGAATTACCATGCTTTAATCGGGTGTTTATTTCAAACTGCCTGTTATTGCAGATAATATTTTGGTTAGATAAACGTTTTAATTTTGGAATTTCAGAAATGTTGCAATGGTAGACATTAATATTACCACCCCTAGATCAAATTTACATCTATATAACAAGAATAATTTTCATATTCACTCAGATTTTGCACTACTTGTAGGACAAACTCACCATCCTAACGGGCAAAAAAATTTATGAAGAAGACGGAGAAGTAAGACCAATAAGTTTGTTACTACACACAAGTTTAACACACAGCCGGCCGCAAATCCTAGTAAACTGTATTCACAACATTCATTACTTAAATTATATCCACATGCTTCTAATGTGTTTAAAAGGAACTGTTGGAAAATAAACATCACTTGATGCAACTCCAGATCCGATGTCAGAAGAGTCACTGATATTTGCACCTACCTTCAGCGTGTTGCCCATAACACGTATACTACTCTCTTCAAATGATTCATCAATTGGGTACCACTTCGTGATTTGACTATGTGTGAGTATAGATATGTATTTTACTTAATAAAATCTCAAGTAAAATCTCTTGTGTCAATTAATTGGCCGACGGTATATTGTACATAGTTTGCATGATTTGGGTGATCTTGAGGCGGTAAAAAATTATTATTTAGTTAAACTCATCGTAGGGATGAGAAAAGTTCTGTTAAGTGTGTCCAGAAATGCTTTCTTCTGAAGTTACAACCCTTATTTTCACAAATACATTATCGTTCTACACTTTGACGACTGTTTTCTGTGATTTCCGCTATTATTGAGTTAACTTTAATTATTACATTAAGAATCCAGTATTGTATTTTTAAGTCATTTTTTTCAATCAAAAATAAACATTGAACAATACAACATCTGTATCAAGAAAGTTTTCCACGAAATGTCCTGAAATGGTATGAAGAAAGAAGTAATTGGTTTTAATGTTTGAGCCCTTTTTACAATGAGACAAATTTTACAAAATCTTTTAACCAGATCCTCACAATAACAAAAATTTTCCTTCAATTTTTGAGTTGTTTTAGTAGTAGGAGATAATGTAAGTGGATCATATTTCTTCCTACCTAGTCTCAAGGTAAAATTAAAAAAAAAGAACTACCAGCATGGTTGACAAGAAACTATATATGCAATATGGTGGATTGGTTGAAGAGCCTAAGATTGTGTTCTATATATTGCAGTCCACTGAATTGTTTCTTATGGAATTACAGTATTGATAATGCAGTCTTGCCAATTCACTTTTGAGACCATAAAGAATGCATCTGTATATCTTCGAATTTTTTGAATAGCCAGATGTACGGAACTGTGTTAACAAGTTAACATTATTGAGGGCAACTTTTTTGAAAGTACCAAATATTATTACAAATGTATTTATATTTCCATCCAGATTTGAAATCTTTTTTATTGTTTACCCTACAAAGTGTTACACCTCGAACAGAATATAAAAATTATTCAAGCTTAGATACTTACTTACGTATGTCATGTGTCCCAGATTGAAAATGATCATACGGTATATAATTACGAAAGTTTGTATTTATTTTTGAAGCATGCGTAAATACTTTCTGTGACACAAATTAAGTATTTGTATTTTGGCACTGTTTAAAGTTCGACCTGATATGTAAAGTCTAAAAACACCTACAAACTGCCCAAGAGAGTTCAATAACACCATACTTGAAAATATTTATTATCAGCAAGTTAAAAATAGATTATGTTTAAACTTAAATTAAAAAGTTACATGAGCTTGGAGACCTTTAGATATAGTATTAAATGAGACTGAAAATAGAAGTCATTCAGAAGTAAAAGTGTGCTGCTAGATCATGTGCTAAGGGTGATCATAAGCTGAAGGAATCTAGTCCTATACTTTGTCACACATTAGACAAATATATCTGAATGGGTTCTACTTATAGTATCAGTATAACCACAGACTAGAATCTAGACGGCTTGTAAAAACACGATCCCATTTCTGTAACTCCTAAAATTTGATTAGTTGGACAGGGGGAACAAATATTCAAATTCTCCAAAGTTCTAGCTGTCCGCTGTCAAATAACCATAACTTTACGTGCAAGTACTACAAATTAACATGACACTGCAGGGGCGTCGGCATGCGCTGCAAGGAATCCCAGTTTGCCAGACGAACTATTACCTAAGCAGGTAGAAACCATAATACCTTCTAAGACACGATGACAGGGGATTTTAAACCATCTGAGGTGAGGGGTCATAAATTCACAGCTGACGCAATAGAGCAAAAGTATATATAAACACGATCGGGGGCAAGAACCTGGGCATTCTTTATGTGGTCAGTGGTTGTCCATCGAGCTCTAACTTGACACCTATAGCATCTAATCAAAATGTCAAGATAGCAAGCTAGTGCACACTCAGAAACTTCAATGGCAACAAAATACCTCTTATTTCTTAAAATTTCATGAGAAAAACTGGATAACAGTTTGTAGCTTGAGCTCATTTATTTATTGATTTTTTTTTAATTTAGAAAAATATGTATTGCATTATCGCTTGTTTTATTTATTATTACTTTCGTAACAATGAATTTATTTGATACGTAGTGGTTTAGTAATTTAAACACTTATATATTTTAAAAAATGATGATTTTTAACTTGAAACTTTCGAATTCCCGCGTTTACGTATGTTTATAATTTTTCTAAGGAGTGTACTTGTGAAACAGAGGTAGCGCCAGCCTCCCCTACTCGGGGTTTTTGTGTGCTTGGTGGTACTATACGTGCAATATTGATATTACGTTAAAATCGCTATAGTTAGGGAGAGTTTATCGAGGTATTGGATATAAAAATACAAAAATTTAAATTAAGAAGTTATTTACAATGTTAAAGGATTTTCCGCAAGCTCATAATGCGAAAATAATTTGAGAATATCTCAATGAAACATTTAAGAGAATTTGATTGCAAACAATGGGCCTATGAAATGACCTCCCAGCTCACCTGGTTTCACACTATTGGATTTGTTTTTATATGGCCACCTTAAGACGGTATTCACTGTATTATGCAGATCCGCTTCAAAATTTAGAAGATTTAAAAATAAAATTAGTCTAATTATCATACATAAGCAGAGCGACAAACCAAGAACTCAGAAAGAGATTATAGAGGCAATTTTGAGCAATTTATTAGATGTTTTCTATTTGTAACACTCATATATAATAAAATTAACTTTACACTTTTCTAATTTGGTTTTTGTAATGTTTTCAGCAATTTCTTTTTGCAACAATACTAAAATTTCATACGAACGTAGTAATTATAATTTTGGATGGAAAATAATTACAACTAGTATGTGTATTCAATGGCAATCTATATTTTGTTTTATTTTTTCGTGTGATGTCTTGACCACTAACCAGTCTTTAGATGTAATTTTTGGAAAAAACCCAGATTTTTGCTGTTAACTGTCAATTGGTAGTTATAAATCAAAATTATGTTTTTTTAACTGGACACTGTATATATTTTTGTAAAGCTTATAAAATTTCCAAACGAAAGAAAAATATACAGGGTGTCCCGTTAAAAAAAACGTAGGTTTGATTTATAGCTAAAAATTGACAGCTCACAGCAAAAATCTGACTACGCCACTGGATTCTACGTAAAAAAAGTTGGAAAATGAGCTATTCCCAACTTGTAACTTTCCAACCGGTCAAAAAAGTGATTGCCGTCGCAACGGTTGGAAATGAATCCATTCCCGGCCGCTGTGTAGGTAGGGACATCGGGAATCTCGTTCATCCATTCATGCGCGATCCATTCCCGACCGCTGTGTAGGTAGGGACACTGGGAATCTCGTTTATCCATTCATGCGCGCCACGACCTGTCCTATCATAATTGTTTTTTAGTCGTTTCGGCGGCTGTTGAATTTAACTTGCAACTTTTATATAAGGTAATTTTATGTAACTCCTAATGTACTCGAAATATCTTCTATTGATTTGTTTATTGGACTGAATTGAAGTCAAGTTTATATCTTCTCAGTTCCATTGTTAGTTGTTTCAAGGCTCCTTCGCTATTTAAATTTCTTACATTCCAAGTGGCTAACATACATTTTTGACTTTTTCAATTTTTTTTTCTTTCATCAAAAGTCTATTCTCCTGCTTGTTTTCATTATCTTAGATCCGTCCTTCCTTCTTCATTTTAGTTTTTTCATATTTGTTTTAAACTCCCTTAATTTTTTCTGACCATTTTTATTTGATTCCACAACCATTCGATGACCTACAGCTGGGTCCATGAGGGAAGGCAAGCCGATCGACTGCGAGTAGACATGAATTCATAAAATAACAAATGCAGTGGCGCAGTGTTTCTGCTATTTAATATTTAATCTATTCGCATTTTTTGATGTTTAGTATTTTCAAATAAAATTACTCACTGATATTTATCCTAAGTAGTTGAAGATTTAACTTCCAAGACTTTATAATTATATGCTTATTAATAAGAAAAATCACGAAGTCATTAAGATAAGTACAAACAAGCGCTTTTAAACACCTTTGACCCTTACCAACATTTTAGTTTTCCGTAAACTGCTTGACACTGGCTAGTTCCTGAAAAGTTTTGAATGCTCAAAGCGTGAAGTAGTGTACAATGTGTTCCAGTATTTTTTATCCAGGAGGGTCCGAGGAGAGATTCGCAAGAGTGTTAAAGGAAAAACTTGTGAAACAAAGAAAAAATCCGTCAAAGGATTATGAAAGAAGTCAGTGCATCGTTGGAAGATAATAATAATGGTACAGTGAGATTGAAATCGTCCGGAAAAAAAAAACATTGGAGGAATCATCCTGTAACACATCGCGGAAATACTTAACCCCCTCGGGTGTTCCACAGGGCAGTAACTTGGGACCAGTGCTATTTCTTGTATTTATAAATGATTTACCAAAGGAGCATTCAAAAACTCTTCTCTTTGCTGATGATTTGAAAATTTTTGACGGCGAATGTAGTTTATTACAAAGTGATCTTTCTGCACTTCTGAAATGGAGTGAAGATCATGAACTACAATTTAATATTAATAAATGCAAATCAATGTCTCTTATTCTCAAATCACACGAAATCAACTTTTAAGTATAAAATGAACAATATTGAGTTGGAAAACGAAAAAAAATCGCGATTTAGTTGGCACGCCCATACCGATGACATTATTGGAACATCGTTAAGAAATCTTGGATTTTTAATACAATCTACAACCGAATTTACTGACACTAAACGGATTTTACTACTTTATAACAGTATTGTAAGATCTAAACTACAATTTGCATGTAATGTATGGAATCCTAGCTCACTTTTAAATGCACGAAAGGCCTCGTAAATTATTTAATATACCTTTTTGTACAACAAAATTATGTTATAACTCATCTATGATCAAAATGTTGCAAATAACAAATGAAATATGTTGTAATTTTAATATCGATATTTTTAATTACTCTATAAAATCCTTTCAAAATAAAAATTAGCACCCATTGATGCGGAAAGTAAGTAATCTGAACTGAACTGCTCACGCCTAACTGCAATACTTGTTTGTTTTTAATACTAATTAGGTATTATGCACTTGTACTGGGATTCCCCCAACAATGTAATTGGGATGCATCCCGTATTGTTAGGCTTATTAATAAATAAATGAATAAATAAATATTTGGAATAATCTACAAGTTTCATAAGGTTCTCTTCTTTCTGCTCTCATTTCTCTGATTTGTTCCAACCATTCCTTTCTGGGTCTGCCTCTTTGTTTTTTGATAGGTTTTCCAGCTTCCATTATTCTTTTCGCCATTCTGCTCGGTTCCATTCTTACTGTATAAGCGTACCAGTTTAGTTGCTCTTTTTTATTTTTTCTAGTATAGGTTCCTGTTTAGTTATTTCTCTTATGTCTTCATTTTTTATTCTGTCCCACTTAGTTTTTTCTGCCATTTTCCTAAGGTGTTTCATTTCCATTGCAGTTATTTTAGGTTCGTCTTTCTTTCTAAGTGTCCAGCTTTTGCAGGCATAAGTTATTGTTGGTATTGTTATCATGTTGTATTTTCTTTTTCACCTCTATGTCGATACCTTTGTGTCCAGTATCGTTTTATTTAATGTATAGTAAATTCTTGTTGCTTTGTTTGCTCTATTTACTATTTCAGCCTCCATTTTTCTGTCTTCTGTTATCATACTTTCTAAGAATTCATATGTCGATACTCTTTCTAGTTTCCTGTTTTTACATTTTATGTCTTTATTGTTTTGGCCTCCTTTTTGTTTTTCATTTACTATCATGGTCTTGGTTTTACTAATGTTTATTTCCATTTTCATATTTTCTATCTCCTCGGTCCATGCGTTTACCGGCCTTTGCATTTTGTCTTTGGTGCTTGATATTAGTATCACATCATCTGCCTATAAGAGACTGCTTATTTTTATTGCTTCTAAGTTCCTGTGTCCTATTACTGTATCCAGTCGATTGTGTTTTTCTTTTATTTGTTTGATTATCTTGTCCATTATAGTTATAAATAGTAAGGGGCTTAGGCTGTCTCCTTGCTTAATGACTTTGGTCATTTTAAATTCATCTGATCTCTGCCCTGCTAGTTGTACTTTTACTCTGACTGTTTTGTATGTGCTTTTTATTGCATTTAACAATTCTTTGTCCACTTCCAATTCTCTCAGTGTCTTCCATAGTTCCCCTCTATCAACTGTATCAAAAGCCGCTTTCAGATCCGCAAAAGTAAGGTACAGCTCTTCTCCTTCTTCAATTTTTCTTCTAATTATGCTTCTGATTGTAAATATATTATCCATTGTTTGCCTATTTGGTCTGAAGGCTGCTTGCTCTTTGCTTAGTTTTCGTTCTATTTTTTTCCTTAGTCTCTTTTCTAGAATTGTCATGTATATTTTGTAGCTCGTTTGTGCTAGGCATATTGGCCTGTAGTTCTCGCATTGTGTCTGTAGTCCTTTCTTATATATTGGTACTATGAGGTTGTTTTCCCAGTATGCATAAAAGTTTGCCATTTCCTCTTCTACTGTTCCTTCTATTGGATATATTGATTGTTTTTTCTAGTTTTAGGGTTATGCTATTATTTCATCCCAAACTGTGTATTAACATTTAAATCTGGAAAAAAGTGGAGGTTACCACGACAATACGAATGGTACCAATTACGAGAGATGGGTAAAAGAACGTCTTCTTCCAAATTTACTGAAGAACTCCGTAGTTATTACAGACAATGCTGTGTGGCATAGTGTCCGATTAAACACAGCACAGACATCTAACAGTAGAAAAGATGAAATGATTGAATGGTTACATCAAAAAGACATAACATTTGGTCAAAGTTATATAAACCTCAACTGTATACAGTCATTAGACATAAGAATCGTTACATAACTTATAAATTTGATACTATACTACAAAATCATGGACATATCGTATTACGTTTTCCGCCTTATCATTATTTGGGAAAAGATAAAAAAAAAGTAGCAGCTGAGCGAACAAGCATTTACAAATACATCCAAGAAGACTGGAAACGCCGATGTCTGAAAGTGATTGCCATTGAAGACGAATATCTTCAGAATGAAACGTTTTTGGACATAAATGTGGGAGAAGACAGTGACAATGATTACCAATTTAGTGACTGAAGTGACAGTGATAATGAAAGGGACAAAAACACTTTGTTACTTTATACTTATATATGCTTATAAAATTATACGTACACTACTCCAATACTTAGTTTTATTATAAAATTATGCATACACGCTATGCCACTAGACTACAAGTATTCAAACTGTATAAACACGTCCTCTGCGCACTGGCACACTTGCCTTCCCTCTTGGCGACCCAGCTGTAATTTGAAATTCTTGCCATTATTCTTCTCTTGATACTTTCCTTATTGAGATCTGGACTTTTTGCTAATCTGCGGCTAAGTCGTTATCAACGTATATTTTGTGTCGTAATATTTCTGTTTCAATACTTCTATTTTTTCTTTAAAGAAAAAGAACCTTTCAATATTTACCCCTCTAGCTTAAATAACATGCTTTCTTAAAAGATTTTTTAGTAGGAATCCATTCCCTGATGTTTTGTTCCGCCACTGCTTTTATTTCAGACAAATCTTCTTAGTTCTATTATTTATTAGTTGTTTCCTTCACTATTTAAACTTCTTAGATTCCACTAACATTGATTTTAGACTGTGTTTATTTTTATTTCTTTTATCCAGAATGATGTCCATTTTCCTACCTGTTTTCGTTAACAAAGATCCGTCCCTTGTCTATAATTTTAGTTTTTTGATAATCCTTTTAAACTCCCACCATTATTCTTCTCTTCTCTTGCTACTTTCCCTACTGCAGCTCAGACTTTTTGCTCATCTGCGGTTAGGTCATTATCAAGATATATTTTCTTCTGTCCTAGTTTATATTTCCCTTTTAATACTTCTTTTGTTTTACCTTACAGCGACCACCATATCCATCTAATATCGTAAAAAGAACATCCTGATACAGTGGAACGCAAAAGATAAAGCTGTAAAATATCTAGGAATGCATCTGGATAGAAGGTTAATGTGGAGCCTCCATATAAATAAAAAGTTAACTGCCAGGCTTGGAATCCACCCTTAAAATAGAATGTAGCATCCTAATTTATAAATCAATAACACGACCTATCATTAGCTATGGGTGTAATGTTTGGAGTGCCATCTCAAAAACTAAGTTTCCAAAACAAAGTATTACGCATCGTCACAAATGCTGACTGGTACATTAGAAACTCCCAACTGCATTGCGAAACCGGTACTCCTACCATACAATAGTACATAACGAAAGCAGCCAAATCCTTTTATGATAAACTTAATCGACCAAAGAACACTGCACACTAGACTAAAACGCAAGTTACCCATAGACTTATTAAACAGTGACAGTGATGGTGAATAGTATTATTACTTGCTGAATTTCTAATATCTGTAAGCCTGAATAATCCATGTATTGTAATATACCACAGGTAAACATGTAACACATCACAATGAATCAATGTAGATAGCGCATAGTGAAAAACATGTAATTCAGCTTTGTCATGTAATAGCACTACGTGCTGGAATGGCAATAAATTATTTAAAAAAAACTTCTATTTTCTTGTTTAAAGTATTTAAATTTTACTGAAGCAAATTTTTATGCCAATCTCTTAAGCCCATTTCTTTCTGGTAAATTCAGTAATTTCTTGTTTTTGGTTTTTGCCATTGAAATTTGTTCCATTAATAACTATCATGTCCGATCTATAAAAAAGGCCCCAGCTTATAGCCCTTTATTAAAGATGTTGAACCCAATAAACTATATATGTATATGTACATTAATAAATGGTATACTTTCATCTAGATTTTGACGTAAATTTTTTTGACTATCAATATTCAACTTTTTCTATTTTAAATGGAACACTCTGTATATTTTTAGATTATTATTATTATATAGACCCAGCACCCCATCAGCGGAGTATAGGTCGCTCATTGCAATGAGCTCTTCCGATCCGGTGTGTGCGGGGGATCAGTCTGCTTGGTTCCCTGCATTTGTTCGTCTTCTACAGATTGTTGTGTGACTGTTTTCTTTGTTATTTTGCTCCATTCCATTCGATTTTCTATTAATTCTCTCCAGTTCGTTATCCTCATGTCTTGGTTATCTCTCGTTATTTGGTCTTGCCGCTTGATTATTGGTCTTCCCCTTGGTTTAGTATTTTCCTTATTAGTTCGTGTTCTCTTCTTTGGATGTGTCTGAACCACCTTAGCCCTTGAACCTTTATAAATCTAACTGTCTTCCCCTTCCAGTAGGTTTCTCACTTCAAAGTTCATAAGTTGTCTGAATCTCCACTGCTCCATATATCATTCTTATAATTTTTCTTTCTAGTATTCTCATCTCTTCTGTGTAGCTACATTGTTTCTGTGGAGTAGGTTATGACTGGTCTAATCGCTGTTTTATATATTTTTAACTTTGTTATTTTGCTAAGATAACTGTCTTTCAAAAACTTTTGATATTTCCAATGTGCTTTGTTACCTGCATTTATTCTTTCTGTAATTTTTGAACTTCTCTAGTTGTTTTTGTCTACCATTACTCCCAAATATTTAAAGTATTCTACTCTTTGGAAGCTATATCTTCTGAGTTTCCTCTTCCTCTTCTTGTGCTTTCCATGTATTTTGTTTTTTCTTCATTTATCTTTCAGTATCTTTTGTTCTAAACTTTTTTTGTCTTTTGCTAAGTAGTTAGCGTAACCAATTATTTGTGTAGAGCTGTGTGTTATCGTTTTATTTCCTCACTTGCCTATGACCCTAGAGCCGGTTGCAGAAAGCAATGTTAAGTCTGGTGTTAGCTAACGTCGCGTCAAAGTGAACAAAATCGCATCAAATTTTGTTTACTAATGTATTAGTTACCATAAACATTTGAGATTTGATTCGTTTTTGTTCACTTTGACGTTGCGTTAGCTAACACCAGACTTAACATTGCTTTCTGCAACCGGCCCTTAGTGCTATATAAAATAGAGTGGTTGATGGGCCAGCCCTTTGTCTCACTCCCATTTCTATATTTGTCATTTGTATTGCCTTTAGTTGTCGATATTTTTGCAATAGAATTTCTCATTGTCATTCTTGTCAGTCTAATTAACTTTTTTGGTATTTGCTGTTTTTCATTTCTTTTAATAGTTGCTGTCTATTAATGGAGTTAAACGCTTGTTGAAAGTCTATGACGAGAATGTATATTTCATTTTTCTATTATTTGTGTCAACGTGTGAATTGCATCTACCGTTGATCTTCCTTGTCTAAATCCCTGTTGGTACTGCCCCAGTTTTTGTTCAGTATATTTAGTAATACAGTAATACAATTGCCCTATAATAATTACACTTTGTTGGATCACCCTTTTTATAAATTGGTGTTATATGACCATTTTTCCAGGTCTGTGGCATGGTTTCCTAAGTCCATATCCTTACTATTAGGTACAAATTTCTTAACTTCATCCGATATAAATTTAATATGGACTTGGATCTTACTTATTCTGAAATTGAATTCAACCTTAACATTGTTAATTTAGAACACAGGAAAAAAAAAGATCTGAAAAACTTATAATTATTTATCGTCCCCAGAGCTTCTGGGAAGCATTGCATTGTATGTTCCGGCTAGGGCCACTCGCTCACATGATTGTTTCCATGTACCCTTCCACAACTACTACTAACTATGGTTATAATTCCTTTATTTCTAGATCTAGTAGACTTGCAAATACTACCAGTTTAAACCAAATTTTATTTCTCAATTAAAGTTACTTGATGTATAAAAATGTCTGTTTGTTTTATTTTGTTTTAGTTTTAGTTTGTAATTTAATAGGTATAAGTATTACTATTATAATTTTTGTAAAATGAGCAAAAGCCCGTCGACTAATAATAAATAAATAAATATATTCATGTTAATAGCTCTTCTCCTGCATTAATTATTAATTCATTATTTATCTTGTCTGGCCCGGCGGTTTTCTTTAATTGTAGTTGTTTAACTACTTTTGCAAATTCTTCGTATGTAGGAATGTCTACTTCATTGTCTCTCTCGTCATAATTCTTTGTCTGTTTTTTTCTGTTGTGTCTTTATATAAGTTTGTGCAGTAAGTCTCCCAATCTCTTTTACTTATTTTTACTGGTGTTGATTTTTTAGTGTTGAACTGTTTTACATACTCGAAAAGTTTTCTATTGTCTTCATTGCTTACTTCCAGTAGCTGCATTTTATCGATGATCCAGGCGGATTTTTTATATAGTTTAGCTGTCTTATACTCGTTCAATTCTTGTTCTCGTCTCGATCCATTTCTTCCTTCCTTCATTTTTGGCGTTGCTCTTGGTTTGCCACTCTTCGTCAAACCATTCTTTCGATATTTTGTTATTCTTTTGTCCTATTGTTTTTTCTGCTGCTTTAATAATACTTGTTCTTATGTTAATCCATTCATTGTCAATGTTGTCTTCTTGCGCAATTAGAGTATTTTCTATCGCTTCACAGAATTTTGCTTTTGTTTCCATGTTGCTCAGCTTTCTTATATTCCAGTTTCTTCTTCTTTCCGTTGTCTTTGTCTTTTTAATTATTTTCATTTTAAATTTCATTATTACAAGTACATGGTCTGTTTCAGCGTTTGCACCTCTGTAAGATCTTACGTCGAGTATTAATTTCATCTACTTTTTTAAATTAGTACATGGTCGATTCCAAGTGATTTTATGTTGTAATTTGTGTTTACATTTTGTGCTAATTATAAATGACTTGTGAGGTTGCAAATCTTGGCGCCGATGTTATTTGTGTTTTTGTGTATTGTTTGTTTTCCTGCTACGTCTCTGTTATATTCTTCTTTACCTATCTTCGTATTGACGTCTCCAAATACTTTAGGTATATCATTTCTGGGCACCTCATCACATGTTTGTTCTAATTTTTCATAGCATTGCGTTTTATCGTCTTCATCTGACTCTTCAGTTGGTGCATAGCAGTTTAGCATCGATATATTGGCTTGCTTGTTTTCTAGCCTTAAGTAACATATCTTCCCATTAATTGCTCTGAATTATACTATTTTCCTGGTCTCCTCATTGGCCATAAATGCTGTTCCATTTCTCCCTTGTGTCTTTCCTTCTGAATAGTACAGGGTATTATGGAAACGAAAGCAAATATTTTAACCAGTGATAAAGCTCACCAAAATGAAAATTTTTTCTATTTATTGATTTAATCGCATATTTTTTCAATCATTTATCTCCCCTAAATTTGACGAGTCGCTTGATAAGCAAATCTAAGTTGAAGGTGAACAACAAGTATATTAAAACTGCAAACTTCTTGAAAAAAAAACTTACTTACCTCAATTGATAAAAGTACGTTGGTGACCGGATGTGAACTAAAGGTTTTATCAGTACCTATGCAGTTTTTTGTTGGTCTGCATATCAAAGAAATGATTTTTGGGTTTTGTGCAATTAAATTAAAATATCATTAAATAGGCGGGTATGCATTTTTAGAGTAAAATTGTTTTGAATTTTAACTCGGTTTTGAGGGCGTTTTCAAAAAAATAATAAATAGAGAAGTTGTTCAGTTTAGCGAGTTCTATTACGGGTTAAAATATTTGCACTCGTTTCCATAACACCCTGTATAACTTGAAATGTTTCTTTTCAATCTTTCCTTCATTTTTCCATCTTATTTCTTGGAGCGGTAGAATACCTAATTTATACTTCATTTCTTTTGCTATTTCCTGCATTTTACCTATTGCTAACATTGTTTTTACATTCCACGTTCCAATCTTCATTATATTTTCTCTATTTTTCTTATTTTTTATCGTACATATCTTGTTAAATTTTCTTTCCATATATATTTATATAGGATTTTTAATTCTCTTTCTTTTGGTATACATAAGTTACGGTTTTCGTTTAAAATACTGTCAAAAAATTCTAAAAATGTATCAAATCTTACTGACGATTGTTTTTATTTCAGTCATTAATGAATGACTTAGTTCACCATTTTCGGCATTATAAACAATTATAATTTATTTAACAAAAATGAAAATTGCTATTAATTGACATTATGAAAGAATGTAACCTTAAAAACAAATAATTAAACCTAGTTAAGATGAAAAGCAGAGAATCTGACAGAAATTAAACATCCTTTAAGTAGTTTACAAAAATAGTTCAAAATGTTGTCCATTATTGTCAATAGAGTGTTGACAACTTTCTCTTACACTTTCTACTGAGAGCAATAGCATATCAGCTAGAATATAGTTAGCCGTCTCTCTTATACGTTTTTTTTAAAACTCTTCAGTATCTTTGGGCACCATAAGGAAAATGTGATCTTTAAAATAGCTCCAGAGGAAAAAATCTATAGGAGATAGATCCTAAAGTCTACGATTTGGAATATTTCTCTCAGGAAATCGTTAAGCGTAAGCGATTCGTAATATTGCAGCACTGTTTTTACGGCATTCATTAGAACTCTGTAGCATATCAATTCTGGTTAATTTCTGCCATTTTTAACGAAGTCTGACGTATGATCGCGTTATGATCGACTTGATAAAAACAATCATCAGCAAAGAATGTTCTTTGTTTACTTCTGCTTTCTAAGACTTCTAGATTTAAATTCGAATTTCCATGGAAAACTACATTTGATACATTTTTATAATTTTTGGCAGTATTTTCCACGAAAACCGTAACTTATGTATACCAAAAGATAATTAAAAAATCCTATCAAAATATCTAAAAACATACAGGACGATCCATTTAAAATAAAAAAGTTGAATATTGATGGTCAAAACAGTTGACTGTAATTTGCAAATTAATATCGTCAAAATCTAGATAAAAGCATACCATTTAATTTTGTTGGTCAAAAATCTTTAAATAAAAACCTGGTGCCTTTTTTATAAATCTAACAGTCTTGTACTTCTTACGGCTTCTTTCCTGGTTCTCTAATTTATATTTCATTTTTTCAAAATTGCATTGACATTTCTCTCATTATTTTTCCTGGTTCTCCATAGTTACAAGTAAATCTTTGCTTTGATTTGATCTTATTGTTGGTGGTGTTCTCTGTACTAGCTCTTCTTCCTGAAGGTTTCTGTTTCCTCTTGTTTTCTCTGTGCTTCTTCTTCTTGTCTCTTATTTTTGTTAATGTAATCTTCTATAGATCCTAAACTATTCGTCCTATTATGCGCCGGTGTCTTTCCATACACTGCAATCATTCGCTCCCAAATCATTCTCGGATTGTTGCCTTCTTTTGTGAGCAACACTTCTCTACTCAAATTTGGTGAGATGCGTTTTCAGAACATAAACAATTTTGTTTGTTTGTTATGGATAAGATCTATGAGGAGCACCAAGTATCTTAGACACCGACCATGATAAAGAATGAAACTATCCAATCAAAATTAATGGTTTCAGTTATAGCCTGGCAGATAATTTATCTAGTTTCCCTCGTAGTTAGAATTTTGTTAGAAAGTGTTAAATACCTTTTAATTTTTTACGACCATTTACTCACAATTCCCATTGCTTAACTAATAATTCTAGAATGACATACGTGTATACACAGTGCAATCATTGTTTATCTTCCTTCACCATTCTCTTGCACCCCATTTCAAAAAAACTCGTGTTCTTGAGAGTCAGTTTAATAAATACATCTTGATTCTACAAGGGTTAATTGTCAGATAAAAGTCGTTTGTATACCAAGGCACTCAAGTTTAGCTTTTTATCACGAATGTGGATTTAGTCCATCACATGAGGGATAAAAAGGAACTTCCGTGCCAAAGAGTACATTATGTTTTTTTAAATTTTAACCAACTTTTGTAGGTTATGTTTATGTCGGTTGACATTTACCTATCGATCCGCCGCCTACAAAAAGTCGTAAAACAATGGATTACTTTAATGCCGATTTCAAAGACATTAATTATAAGTATGTAAACGAATCTAAGACATGCCTTTTGTTTCTCATAGTCCTTGTCTAAAGATCTCTATGAATGCACTGTACATATTTATATATAAAATTGGTCATATAATTCTGACAACATTAATGTTGCTGATGAAAAACGCGAAAGCTCATCGCATTATAATCGGATTTGCGATCTTATATTACACAAACCCAACACCCTAACAAGGGTAAATATGGAAACCGATAAAGAAGAAAAAGATATTACACAAAGTTACTCCAGTATGCATCTTTTGTACCGGACTATAAAAGTAATAAAAAATCTCATCTTTGGGGGGTTACAGTATAGACCGTCTAGAGCATAGTCTTTGTTATACTGATGAAGTTTGTAACTGTAAAACACAATTTATTTATATTTTTAACAGCATTGATGCTAATAAAACTACACTTCTGCAATTAATATAAAAATAGCACTGCAAAAAAAGCAAAATTATAGCTACCTCCGACATTTCTGCTGGATTCTTCTCAAGGCCAATTCTGTTCGGTTTAACAAACAGAGGCCTATTTCGCATAAGATTATTGGTTTTGTTGCTTCCACACACATGACCACATGGACAATGCACCATGTTCTTTCGATACTGCAGCTTAGCTATCGACAGCAGTCTTTGTAAGGTTCCGGAAACGTTATCATCACCTGGAGATGGTTTAATAGGAGCATCGTCTTCCGAAGTACTTGGGCTTGCATCTGTCGAGACTTCCATAGGACTGTCATTAGTACTTTCTTTGTTAATTTCGCTTGTTATATCACAGATTTCTTCCTTTTTCAGTACCATTTGTTCAGGCTGGTCCCAACTGTACTCCAATATCAGACTTGAGTTAGACCCGCACTGTAACATACCAACAATTGTTAATTTAGCATTATTTTATTTAAATACAATTATACCATAAGATAAAGCTCTCCAACCGACAACGTTCCACAAGTGCAGATTGTCCACCCTTTACGTATGTTAATAATATCTTGCTCTTCCCTCGCTTCATCCTTGATAACCTCACAAGTTTCCACTTTGGTTTCTTCGTTATTCCTATCTTCCCCACTGTTTTCTGCTGCTTCCTGATGTTTTAAAGCTAGTATTGTGCTGACAGCTTCATTTATTACTTCATTAACATTCAAAGCTAAGTCAGATTCGTTTAAGCAATTCTCGTTACTGTCAGTGTTCGTAGGCAATGAGGGCTGCTTGTGGTTACTTGGTGACGACTTCTCACTTGTGCTTTCGTTTCGAGATCGTTTTGTGCCACTTCTCTTCGTTCCCCCTGCGGAAAACCCATACACAACATGTTGTCAAAGCTGAATTTTATTAAATTACCTCCTTTTCCGACCCACAACTGTTCGCCGGGAGTTTTGACCCCTATTCGCTCCTCAAAGGCATTTAGACAAATACTGTGGCTGGTTAGATATTCGCTTAAGTTAATGGTAGGTAGTTCAATGTGCGTCTTCACCTGTGGGCTCAACCGCAGGCATGGATCCAAGATTGCTTTGTTTTCGTCGATAATTTTTTTTTCAGGTACACAGTCGTTTGTAATGGTATTCGATGAAATTAAAGCGTTCTCATACTGTTTACGTTCAGGAAATTAAAAATACACATGGAGATGCATAATAGCTCAGTTAAGAACTACTGAATAGAAAAATGATTCTAATAATTGGCCACACTGATTCACTTCTGTTTTGCTAACATTTTCTATCGGTTTTTATATGGCAGAACCTTTTGAAGTTCATCTACGAGGGGCGTTCAAAGTGTATTGCAATTCGAGCGTTGAAATAACTAATAGAAATGAAATTAATTTATTATTGATTTGAGTTGTGGACAACGTACGACGCAAACGCGAATTTTTCTGGCAGGTGGTGATACTTATATAAATTCCGTATTCGGGCTATACCCCACCAACTAAAATTCCTGAAATTTAGCGTATCGTAAAATAAGGTACATAGAATTTAAGAGAAGCGGTGGTGAAAAGTCGAGAAAAGAGGAAAATTTAGGGTTTGTTTGTAGTGTTTTGTGATTTCTACGAGGTTAGTGCACCAACCGAACCTAGAGCTGCGAGCTGCCACCGGACGGCAAAGGTGCGATAAGCGGGCAGTGTAAGTGTGGATAATGATAAACCGAGGTGGCGGTCAGTGGAGTCCAGGGAATTAAACAAATAAATAAATCAGTGTGCTTCTAGCGGATTACATTTAAGAGATAACTGGATGGAAAATACAAACAAAAGAGAACGGGAGCTAAATAGTAGCACAGAATTGGAACAAGAACTTTCTAGGGAAAACAAAAGAAAAACCAGTATCGGACCCGCCCAGCTAAAAACTACAGAATCAACGAATACCAAAATGTCTGAAATAAACGAGTTGAAAAAAATGTTCAAGGAGATGATGAAAAAAATAAAGGCAAACACACAAGCTAACACAGATCTTAGAGGATTAAAAAAAAGAAAGAAAAGTGGGAGCGGGAAGCACAAATATAAATGGAAAGGAAGAGGAACTTAAGAAATGGAGAAACTGAAACTGGATTACATGGGAATATATAATAATTTGCTGACAACCAGAAACTATTTTACGGAACTTTGAAGCAGTTGAGAAAAAAGAAAAATACAGCTATAACGAACATCAAGGATAAACAGGGAAATGTACTGACAAACAAAAAGGAGATAATGGAAAGATGGACGGCTAACGCCGCGAAAAAAAATCTCACGTCTAAAACGGAAAAATATCACTTTTCCCAACTTATTGTACAAATAGGTATTCCAAGACTTGCTTGCAGCAGGGGAAGAGGAAAGAGAAGCAGAGGGAGGGAAAAGACAAGCCTAGATAAAGGCAGGGATACAACAGAGGGAGGGATCACAGAAAACAAAATAACAAAAAAGGAACTGGATATGACGATAACGAAGCTTAAACTGGCAAAAGCCCCAAGTATAGATGAAATTACTCCAGAGATGATAAAAATTTATGGGAAAAACAGGCAAAGAAAGGTTGCTAGAACTATATAACGACGTTCTAGTAGCAGGAAAAGTACCGAGAGACTGGAAAATAGAAATCATAGTACACATATTGTACTGACTGAACTGTTTGTAATTATTAATTTTTGGTATAAAAATTAATATAAGCTATATTATGGCAGTTTATATTTTTATACTGTGCTCACTTTTTACCTGTCATTAATTTAAGGCTGGTTAAAATGCAATGTATTGATTACTGTTCAAAATAAATGGTTAAATGTCCCTCTTTCTATTTTATCCAACTGCAATATTTATTAAGCTAGCTCTCGGCGAACACAAAAACTGTGTATCTCAGGTTGAGTTCTGAAATTCACTATAACGCTATAATGCTGCAGAAAGGGATAGATATACTGCTCAACCCACTCAAAGACATGTTCCAAGCAAGTCTGGCCTTGGGCTACATTCCCCAAGCCTGGAGAGTGACTAAAGTAGTATCTATCCCTAAGCCTGGTAAGAGCAGTTATGCAGAAGCCAAATCTTACAGACCTATCAGCCTAACGTCATTCATCCTTAAAACGCTGGAAAGATTAGTAGACAGATACTGGAGGGAGGAAGCCCTAACTTCATTCCCGATTCACAAATATCAACATGCTTACCAAACAGGGAAGTCATGTGAAACCGCTCTACACCAACTAGTGGGGAAAATTGAGAGAACCTTGGAGTACAAGGAGTACGCAGTCGGAGCATTTCTAGACAGAGAAGGTGCCTTTGACAACACCTCCTACCACTCTATAGAAAGAGCAATGACAAACCATCAGATCGATAACACCACGATAAGATGGACTATGACAATGCTCAACACTAGAGTTGTAAAAGTCAAGTTATTTGACAAGGAAAGACAGCGCAGGCGACAAGGGGATGTCCACAGGGAGTTCTTTCTCCACTCCTGTGGTGCCTCACAGTTGATGAACTGCTGCTCCAACTCAATAACAAAAGCTACTACACTCAAGGATACGTTGATGACATTGTTACACTGATTCAAGGTAAATACCAAAGAACCGTAGACAATGTAATAAAATCAGCACTAAAGAAAACCGAAGAGTGGTGTCTAGAGTAATCTTAGAATTAATCCCAGCAAAGCCACTCTCGTCGCTTTCACTCGTAGAAAGAACATCACAAACAGAATCAACATAAAACTGTTTGAGACAAATGTCAACTGAGAGAACGAGGTTAAGTACTTAGGTCTAACCATTGACTCCAAACTAACTTAGAACTCCCACGTAGACAAAACAATCACCAGCTGCATACAAACATTAGTTATTGGGAAAAGAGCTATAGGTAGTACGTGGGGACTCAAACCGGAACTGACCCTCTGGCTGTACAAAACCATGGTTCGACCAATAATTTCACATGGAATAATCGCCTGGTGGTCCAAAATAAAACAAGCAACTGCGATCCACAAGATCAGTAGAATACAATATCTAGCTAATCGGTGCATCACTGGAGCTTTTAAAGGCACCTCAGGACAAGCACTAAATGCTATTTTAAGTCTGCCACCTCTGCACATCTTCCTGGAAGGTGAAGCCAGAATGGCAGCCTACAGATTACAAAGTACTGGTCACTGGATGACCACAGCTAATAATCTAGGACATGGCAAGATCATGTCACACATCAACGACCCAATATTAGAAATGGGTTCTGATCTTATAACCAAAGCCTATGACTTTGAAAAGAACTTTACTGTACACACAAGTTGGAATCCGGACCAACTACCAACTGCAACAAATAAGAACATCATTTTTTACACTGATGGATCTAAGTTTGAAGGGGATACAGGCTCTGGTGTGTACAGTACCAATCCTAGAACCAACAAAAAAGTCAGTCTAGGAAAGTTTTGTAACATTTTTCAGGCTGAAGTACAAGCCATTAACGTATGCGCAAACATCAGCATAGAAAAGAAACTTCTCAATCGAGACATACACATTCTCTCAGACAGTCAGGCAGCACTGAAAGCGTTAAACGCTTTCAGTACTTCATCAAGACTAGTCAAGGAATGTAAATCCAAACTTCAAACCTTGAGCCAGGGAAATATAGTAAATTTATGCTGGATTCCAGGTCACCAAGGTATTGAAGGCAACGAAAAGGCGGACAAGCTCGCAAAAGAAGCAGCCCGTAATGCAATGACCGGTCCAGAACCTGGTCTAAGCATTTAGAAAAAGCAAGCCCGCTCAGCCATTAATGAATGAGTCAATACCGCACACCAACTAAGGTGGAGAAACTACAATCAAGCAACACACTGCAAAAGATTGTTAAAAACTCAGAATCCACAAACCACCAAAACCCTGTTGAGACTGAACAGAACTCGAATCAAGCAAGTAGTCAGTCTACCAACAGGCACTGGAGCATTCAGAGAATTTATACACAGAATCAATATCTATAGAGATGAACCTGTTTGCAGACTATGCCAAGAGGATGATGAAACAGCCTATCATATCCTCTTTGAATGACCAGCATTAGAGCGTAAAAGACACCAACTCGATTGGAGCCTTAACTGTATTGGCAACCGCAAGCTAGTAGGGGATATCGCAAGTCTAGTAAAAGATACGGATGTCGGCCTGCTAACTTGAAAACTCACGACAGTACAAAAAGCCCAAAGGGCAAAAGGCAGTCGTGAAACCTAAATCTAAATCACTATATTCTCCAATTTTAGGTTATTTGTCTCAACGTAGCTCATTTGCTCGTTCTTAGTAAAATTGAACACAAAATGGTTTGGGCGTACAGCGTGTATAAATAATTTAAATATTCCCGCTTGGCAACAATTAAACTCGCCTTGATTGTTAATAGGATGACGTAGAACCCACGCCAACATTCGTTTGTTTATGATGCTTGATTCTGGCCAATTTTGCAAAACCGGATGACGCCGTTTGATTTTTGAAAATTACGGCGTAGCAGGACCCTTGGAAAAATGCTATGCCTCTTCAGTAAGGTTCAATCTTGAATTTACATAGCTTTCTCTCTAAAAATTACCTCATGAAGTTCGCTTTGATGCCGTTCGCAGATGACGCTCCTGGTTTTCTGCCTTTGGCTCTGCTGGAGTCGCTCCCCTGGGTGCAGATGTTGAAAGCGACGTTCTTGCAGACCCCGTTGACGTTCTTGATCGCTGACCTCTGGGTTCCGCTGCTAATTTTGGTTGTAGTCAAAGATCCTAAACTCCAGGTGCTCGGCTGGCGATGTCCACTCGAGGTCGGATTGGAAAAATGTAAATTTTTCGTTGTAGAACTTCCCACAAACGATAGTACAACTGCTCGGACACTTAGACAATAAAATGGACCATTTTTTATCTTGGTAATATATTTTTATTATCATAAAAACATTAGTTAAATATGGAGTACAAATTCGACAAGCTACATTAATTTCTATTTTCAATAAAATTGTTCCCCCGTTAATAACAAAAAAGCATTAGTTTGCTATGATATGGTGTTCTACTATTAATTGGAAATTAGTTTTGATAATATTAACCACAAATAGAATAAAGTTTGATTACACAAATTAAAAATCTAACATTTTCTTAAATCTAAAATATTGTCTTTTGCTTATAACTAGTATTGTTCTTTAGCGTTGCACTCACAAACGTTTTTAATTTCACTGCTCTGCTCTTTTGCACTTTCTTTTTAATTATTAACGCACTGATATTTGAGTCCACTTTTCACGTCGCTTGCTTCTCGTCTGTTGCCTACATTCAGGATTGTTCTTTGCAATATTCTAGATTATCCTTATCTTCAATTACCCTTCAAATTGCTCACAATTTTCACTGTCCTTTGCTTTTATTGATAACTACGCTCATTTCAAGGAAAAAATTTACAGAAACTGAAATTAGGTCATTGCAATTGAAAACGGAGAGAGTCGTAAGCTATCTGTGTCGAGAGTGTACAGATGGTGTTTTGGGAGATAGAAAGAAGTTTGAGGAAAGACTTTATAATGCTATAGAAAGAATTACAAGTAAGGTGATAAATAGTATAAAGAATGAGTTAAGTAAGGTGATGGACGAAAAGTTGGGAGAAGTTCAAGCCAAACTGAATGATTTTTCTAAAATAAAGAGTATAGTAGATGAAATTGCAGAGGAAGTTGCTATCATTAAGACAGAAGTTGCGGAGAAGCAGCATATGAAGGTAAAGGACAGCTATGCGGATAGATTGAAGAATGGAGAAGCACAAACTCTGGTGATACGACCGAAAGGGAAAGGCGGGCAAAATGGGGCAACGACCAAAGACGAGGTGAAGACAGTGGTGGATCCATGTAAATTGGGAATAGGGGTGGAAAAATTAAGAGGTATTAGAGATGGTGGAATAGCGGTGCGTTGTGAGAGTGATGAAGATAGACAGATCCTAAAGAATGAGGTGGAAAAAAAACTGGGTCAAAAATATGATGTCAAAGAAGTGAGTAAATGGAAGCCAAGGTTGAAGGTGGTCGGAATTGAGGAAGCATTATCTAGGGAGGAGCTGAAACAGTGCTTAATCGAGCAGAACGCGTATATCAGCAGTGACAGTGATTTGGAAATCAAGGTCGTTAAAAAGGCAAAAAATGGAATTTCGGCTGTATTGGAGGTAGACGCTGAATTGTTCCAAAAGATAATGGACCAAGGAAAACTGAAAATAGGGTGGAATGTTTGTGCAGTGTTTTAAGTGTTTGGGCTACAACCATAAGGCGGCTGATTGTAGGAACGTAAGCAGGGATAAACAAGTATGCTCGAGATGTGGAGGAGATGAACATAAAAAGAATGATTGCAGCAGTGAGGTAATGAAATGTATAAATTGTATGAGGGCCAATGAAAAACTAGGTTTGAAACTAGACGTGGGGCACAGAGCTTTTGACAGGGAGTGTGGTGTACTAATTCGACAGCTTGAAAGAAGAAGGGAGAGAATAGAATATAAAATGTGACTAGCGCCAAATAATAAGGAACAGAAAAGAAATATTTATATGTTTAATGCAGAGTGTAACCGCGCATCATGACGAGATTTTGTATTTTGTTGAGACTTACAAACCATCAATATTAGTGCTAAGCGAGACTAATTTAACAAAGGATATTCAAGACAGTGAAATCAAAACAATTAACTATAGTGAAATTAGAGTAGACTCGGATAGCAGATTTACAGGGGGAGTGCTCATTTATGTTAGTTCTTCTCTGAGGTGGAAAATTGTGGAGTCACATGCAGTGTACCGTTCGCCAAGCTCTTCGAAGGCTCAGTTTCTGGATTTATTTGAGGAACTTGGTGATAGGCTGATTATGACAGGTTTGAGAGTGGTAATTCTGGGAGATTATAATATAGAACAGAAATAAGGCTTATAAACGTTGTTCCCTAACAAATTTACAAGTAGATTGGGAGGAGTACAGAAGAAGGAGGAATGTAACAGTACAGTTGATAAAGAGAGAAAAACGGAAATATTATGAGACAAAAATTGATGAAAATAGATATAATACAAAAAATATGTGGAAAACATTGAAGAAAATAACATGTAAAAATATAGATGATACTATTGGCGTGGTTGTTTATGATGAAGCTGCAGTGATTGCTGAAAAATTCAATGACTACTTTATAGACAGCATAGAAGAAATTGTGGGTACAATAAGGCAGACTGGATGTCAGATTGTATTGTCTTTCAGAGGTTGTAGATTGGATGATTTTAGAATGATACAAGAGGAAGAACTGAGAAAAATTGTATTTAGTTTATCCAATAAGAGCAGTCCAGATGCGATAACAGTCGCATTTATCAAAAATTACTGGGACGAATTAAAGAACCCATTAATCCACATTATTAATTCCGTTACCGGAAAGTTTACCGAATCTCAATTTATCGAACGCAATTGACCGAACTCAATTGATCGAAAATCAATTTATCGAAAACGCAATTTACCGAAACGCAATTTATCGAATCACAATTTATCGAATGGCAATTTATCGAATCCGAAATATGAAATGTTAAAATAAATACTACTGTAAAGCCTGTTAGCGTTACTCAGAAGAACACCACGTGGAGGTCGGCTTACTAATCTTCCTTTTTAATATATTTGCTTGTTTTTACATTCTCCAGATTTTTTAGTTTTAATTTGGAGTGGTAAGATGATTCGAATCTCAACGAGTAAGATTCGAGTACTGGTTCAGATTCAGATACCATTACAGACCTAAAATTGCATTTTTTCTCCGAACTGTATTATTCTGAAAATACTTAAATTGCAAGAATTCTTTCTTTTGTAAAATTCTTACGGTAATTATCGTTAATCGCAGTATAATTACTTACTAGGGGTAAGATCTAAGAATCTATTAGTGAAAGCGCATGCTTGCAAGAATTCTTTCTTTTGTAAAATTCTTACGGTAATTATCGTTAATCGCTGTATAATTACTTACTAGGAGTATAAATTTCTTGTCCCTTATGGAAGAATATTCATTTGCTATTTTTACATTCTGTGAAGTGCAACTCAAATTTGACACAATGCCTTTAGAATTTATAAATAGTGAAAAGGGCAAGAAAAAATTACATGTGGACGGACATTTATATTACCAAGATAAGAAAGCTGAGACGACAATTTATTGGAGATGTGAAAACTACAGAAAGAGAAAATGTGGGGCTCGTGTTATTACAATTGAAGATGAAGTGAGTAAAAAAAGTGGCAATCATAACCATACTGCAGACGCAGCGCATGTAGAAGTAAGTCAAGTTATGGATAACATCCGTAGCAGTGCTAAACTTACTCAGGACGCACCTCACTACATTGTGTCCAATGCTTCAGCAACAGTTAGTCAAGCAGCTGCAACCCAACTTTCAAGGGTAGACAATATAAAAAGGACAATACGAAATATCCGTCAAAAGCAGAATGGTGCTCCAGCGTTACCAACTGATCGCAGTACTATCGTTTTTCCCCAAGAATTTACGATCACCAAACGTGGGGAACCGTTTTTATTGTTTGATTCTGGTGCTGCACAAGATCGAATTGTAATATTTAGTACGAGGAACAACCTACAACTTTTGGCCGAGTCCCCGCATTGGTATGCCGACGTTACATTTAAAACAGTCCCACATCTTTTTCATCAGTTATATACTATTCATGGATTAAAGCAAAATAACGCCATACCTTTGTTATATGCGTTGCTACCTGACAAAACAGAAGGTACATATGCTCGATTATTAAGAGAAATAAAAGAATTGCAACCCCTTGTTGCACCATCAACTATAATGACAGATTTTGAACGTGCCATGGTTAATGCAATAACCAGTGAATTCCCTCACTCAACGCAGCGTGGTTGCTTTTTTCATTTTTGCCAATGTATCTATCGCCAAATCCAGTTACACGGTTTAAAAGCAAGATATGAAACAGATGCAGATTTCGCGCTAACAGCGAGACTACTTTCTGCAATAGCATTTGTTCCTACCCAATATGTGATCGAAGCTTTTGAAACGTTATGTGACGATGATACTCTGCCACCAGAATTGCAACCTGTTGTGGATTACTTTGAGGATACGTGGATAGGACGTCCACATAGACGCCATCGTCGTGAACCACGATTTCCACACATTTTATGGAATTGTTTTGATGCAGTAGTTCAAGGATTGCCAAAAACCAACAATGCTGTAAAAGGTTGGCATCGAGGTTTTGAGCAACAAATTTCTGCAGAACATCCAAATATCTGGAAATTTATTCAAGCAATCCAAAGGGAACAGGGACTTCACGAAATGCAAATAGAACAGTATGTAGCCGGACAACAAGCGACTACTAGTCGTAAAAAGTATAAAGACTGTGCTGAAAGAATAAAACGGCTGGCTGAAAATTTTGATCGAAATAATATATCCAATTATCTGCGTGGTATTGCACATAATACCAGTTATTAAAATATTATAAATAAGTGTAAATATAACAATAATGTAATCATTTGTTAATTCAAATATTATAAATAACAAACATTAGAATAAAAAACACAAAAAAACTTAAAAAATTTAGAAAAATAAAAAAATATTAGTACTTGCTAAAATATAATAGCTAATCCTAAATATAACTGTAAATCATTCGATAATGAAAATACTATAAACAACAAACAAAAAAATTAAAAATTAAAATACAAAAAAACTTAAAAATTTAGATAAATACAAAAAAATTTAAAAATAAAGCAAAATATAAAAAAGGGAGACTAGTAAGCCGACCTCCACGTGGTGTCTCCTGGGTAACGCTAACAGGCTTTACAGTAGTATATAAATATATATAATAGTAAAATTACTATTTCAGATTTATGATTCGATAAATTGCCATTCGATTAATTGTGATTCGATAAATTGCGTTTCGGTAAATTGCGTTTTCGATAAATTGATTTTCCATCAATTGAGTTCGGTCAATTGCGTTCGATAAATTGAGATTCGGTAAACTTTCCTAGACCATCGATAGAAGAATGTAAAGTGCCGGAAAAATTAAAGGTGTTAGTGGTGATACCAATATGGAAGGTGGCCAAAACAACACTTTGTGAGGAGTTCAGACCTGTGAATACACTGCCAGCTGTTGAAAAGATTTTAGTGAAAGTAATTTATGGACAGATAGAAAAATATGTCAGAGAAAATAATATCTTATCCCGATTTCAATCTGAATTTAGAGAAAAGTACAGTTGCGAAACTGCCTTGCAGTGTGTAATTGCAGAATGGAAGGAGTATAGGGACAAGGGGGCTTTGGTGGTGGTGGTGTTTCTGGACTTGAAAAGAGCATTCGAGACGGTAGATAGAGGAAGGTTAATTGATAAACTATTGGCTTATAGAATAAGAAGAAACTGCATAGAATGGATTAGGAACTATCTTGAGAATAGGAAACAAAAGGTCAGATATGGAAGTCGAGAATCTACAACACGCAAGGTCAAGATGGGAGTACCGCAGGGAAGTGTTTTGGGGCCTTTATTGTTCGCTCTTTACATAAACGATATGGGAGAGTACTTGAAAAAGTGTAAATATCATTGTTTTGCTGACGATACTATTATTTATTTGGAAGGTAACAATGTGGATGAGCTAATTGACACTGTCAATGAGGAAATGGCTATGTGTGTCAGTAGTGAAGGCGATTACAGACATGTGGTGGACAATCAACAATTTGTTAAAATTGAGGACATAAATGTACAGTTTGTAGGAGTGCTGAAGTATCTGGGAGTGATGGTGGATTATAAACTTAGTTTCAATGATCATATCGAGTATATATCTAGGAAAATAGGGAAGTAATTAGGTGTGATATATAGACTAAAAAATGTGTTGACAAGATATGCACGATATATGTTATATAATACATTGATTTTACCGATGTTCTATTGTAGCAGTACAGTGTTGTATGTGAGTAATAATAGTGGAATAGAGAGACTTCAAAAACTGCAAAATAGAGGTATGAGAATGATATTGAACTGTAACAGATATACCAGAATAAGTGATATGTTAGTGTTTGAATTGGATGAATGTAAGACAGCTGCCGGAATACCAGACATTAGTTTTTATACATAAGATACATTTGGGCAGTATGCCATCTTATTTTGATAGATATCTAGTGTACTGCAAGGACATGTATGGATATGAAACCCGAGGAAAAAATAAGTTTTACGTCAAAACTGCAATTAAGGGAGTGGGTTACAATTCGGTGTTTGTGAAAGGATTTATTAGGTACAATGAACTAGATGATAATATTCGTACAGCAGGTGACAAGTAGGGATGTCGGCGGGTACCCGGGCCGACCCGGGTAATAGTCAACTCGGGTATATTTTCAGGACCCGGGTACCCGACTAGTAAATTATGTAATTTCCAGAAAGTCAGCCCTTTTCGGAGAAGATAATAAAAACTTAAAAACAATAGGAATAAGCTCTAGAAAAACAACAATGCAGCAATAACATACCACATAATGTTGATTCTTGTTTCATATAAGGCAATAAATCCGCTCTACGGAAATATTTCAACCCCTCAATAGTACCATTAAATCGCGTCAGTATGGGTTGAAGTAACATAAACATCCTCTGTGTGATGTTGATGCTGCTATAAACCGTTCAATAGTTATTTGCCAAGTAGGTAGACATGGAATTTTGTTTTTATGTTTAAGAAAATTAAAACTCCCTAGAATCTCTTTCTGACACTTTGTCAGAATCAGCTGTTATGTACAGGAGGCCCACGAAAGTGTCTAATTTGATATTTTGAGGTTAAACGTGCAATGTTGCCAGTGCTTTCATACTTTGTTTGCCACTAGGCATAATATGTATGGACATCAGCGTTATGGATACCTATCTGTCAAATTGTATTACTAGAGCAATATGCCAAAAGTAATTAAAGGTGACACAAAACTGAAAATTACAAAGGCCTACAGGCATTACAAAACCGACAGGTCAGACCTTACAGAAACTGAAATCCTTGCCCGGCTTACTGATATTTGGGATGCAAGTATTTATGCATAAAACTTAACTGTTGCTTTAATTTTGGGCTTTGTACTGTTTTAGGTGTCCGAAAGAACTATAAGAACTATTATTGGGCGGGACAATTTTGAAATTAAACCTTTTGGCCCACGACCGAAAAATGATACATACTATAAAAATTTTACATTTCGGGAAGATTTGCAACGACAGATTTGGAATTATCACTTGAAAAATGAGCACTTTACTTTGGCTAGACTATTAAAGGACGTGCGTGAAAATTTCGAATTCGATAAGGGGAAAACGACTTTATATAATATTCTAAAATCAATGGGTTATAAATACAAACATGTAAACGCATCCAAAATTACTTATTTGAGAAAATTCTTGCAATACCAAAATTCTAGTGAAAATATAACATTCGTGTACCTAGACGAAAGCTGGATTTATCAAAATGGATCTAGCGTCCGACAATGGGTACACGATTCTGAAATTAAAAGCAATCCGTCTAAAATTAAATCGGAGGGAAAGCGTTTCACTGTTTTGCATGCGGGAACTAAATTTGGGTTTATGGAAGGGTGTGATCTATTCTTATCTTCAACTAATAACGATAGGGATTATCACAAAACCATGAACGGGGAGATTTTTCAAAATTGGGTGGTTAATCAGTTACTTCCTGCTCTGAATAAAATTCCTGGTAAATGTGTGGTAATCTTGGACAATGCACCGTACCATTCGGTGCAGTTGGAAAAGTTACCCTCACTTAATTGGAAGAAGGATCAGATGCAGGATTGGTTGATTAAACACAATGTCAAAATTGAGGGCAAAATTACAAAAAAAACATCTTTGGAGTTTAATTCAACCTTTTAGGAAAGACAATAACAAACGTTACGTGACTGACGAATTTTTGAAAGAGAATGGTCATGAGGTTCTTAGATTACCTCCGTACCATTGCCAATACAATCCTATTGAAATGGCATGGGGGTTCTGTAAAACTTACTACAACAAGCATATAAATTCTCAGCTTTCATCCAAGGATAAGGTTACGAATTTATGGCTTGAAGCTCTTTCAAAGTGTACCTCCGACATGTGGCAAAATTATTGTGATCATTGTGAAAAAACTATTTCGGAAGACTGGGCGAAACATATGGGAAATATTTCGTTTGAAAACATTCCACCTTTCATTATTTCATTGAAGGAATCTGAGTCAGAATCAAGTATTGATAATGATTCAGATACTAGCAATGAAACAATGGAAGTGGAATAGGGGGTTTTTGGCATCAAAATTCTTGTTTATGACATGGAAAATGAGTGGCTATCTTCTGATAATCCACACCACGCAACTCCCAACGCTGATCCGGCCCCAGTGTAAACCAAGCTCAAGACATTTCTCGTATGAAAATTTAAAGCCGCTCGAAGTTTAGACTTTAGACCAGCACACCGCCCTCCATGCCAACAAGGAATCTCATTCGCAGTCTCATATTCTTTACATTTGCATTTATTTAAATGTGGAAGCATTAATTTGTGAAGTCGATGAAAATTGGATTTATTCTATTGAAGGCTCCTTTAGGAAATTTAATGAGGAGTTTCCCGCGACAGCTATACAATATAAGGTATTTAGTGATGCTTTATCAAGAATGGTCCATAACTTCCGCGAAACTGGAAATGTACACCGGAAGCAAGGCAGTGGTCGACCGAACATAAGCACTGAAGAAGTAGTTAACAATGCGAGACAAATTGTGCAAGAACAACCACACGTATCTGTTTGCCATTTAGGACAGCAATTAAATGTTTCGTATACAACATCTCATAGGATATTAAGAAGCAATTTGCATTATTTTCCTTACCGGTTGCTGCCAAACGATCCTCCGGCTAGATTGGAATTCTGTAACTGGTTTATCAATAATTTAGGAAATAAGGATAATGCGTTTGAGAAAACTGTCTTTACCGATGAGGCATACTTCTATTTATCAGGCTATACTAATTCACAAAATATGAGTATGTGAAGCTCTGAGAATCCCAATTTTTATGTTGAAGAACCGCTTCACCCCCCAAAAAACGGGGTTTGGGCTGCAATTAGTAAAAGAAGAGTTATAGGTCCTGTATTTTCTGAAGGTAAGTGCAGCAAAACGATTAAATTTTATTTTAATAATTCAAATTTTAGGTTTGCTATATGCTGAAGGTAAGTGCAGCAAAACGATTAAATTTTATTTTAATAATTCAAATTTTAGGTTTGCTATATGCACAACAATATCGTATTGACATTTTGTCGCCGTTTTTTGAAGAGTTACGTGACGATGAACTACAATTAAAGGGTTACTTTCAATAAGATGGGGCAAGACTTCACACAACACAAGAAAATTTAAATTTACTTGGAGAGTTTTACGAAAACAGAGTTATTAGTCAAAACATGTCTACAGTGCGGCCTCCGAGGTCTTTTGACTTAACTCCCTGCGATTTTCTTCTGTGGCCATATAAAAAAAAATATCCATTTTTCAACTTCCACTGGACAATATTCAGCAACTTTAACAAAGAAGTAGTGGAAAAAATAAAGAAATCAATAATAATGCCGTAATATTAAGAGTTGAAAATAGAACGAGTTAAGGAGTTTACTTCCTTAGGAACATTAATCTCTGAAAACTTAACTTACACACAAGAAATTAAATCAAGGTTAATAGCATCGAGATGTGCGGGCGCGTTAACTAGTATAATGTCCTCAAAACAAATCTCGCTAAATACAGACCTACGACTCATAAGACTGTAATTCGACCCACAGCTACGTATGCATGTGAAACATGGACGATGAATGTGGCAGATCAAGACATGATAAGTAGGTGGAAGAGAAAAATGCTGCGAAAAATATTTGGAGGGACTCGAACGGAGGATGGTTGGAGAAGACTTACAAACGAAGACGTACAGGAGAAGTATGGGGAGCCAAGTATAGTAGACTTCATTAAAGCTCAGAGGTTAAGAAGGTTTAGGCATATATGGAGAATGCCAGATGGAAGAGCTACTAAGATAGTATTGGAAGGCAGAGCGCAAGAAACTAGATGAAGGGGGCGACCAAGGAATAGGTGGGAGAAGGCAGTAATGGAAGACATAGCAAGGAAAGGAATAGAAGACTGGAGAAATAAAATCATGAATAAAGGACAATGGAGATTGTTATGCAATGGGCCTAAAGTGGCTTGTAAAAGCTTTATTTATTTATACTGAAAAAAATACATAAATTGTAATATTTAAATATTTTTGTATACAATTTATAATTACAATAAAAAAACGACTTTCATTATACCATTATTCCTACTCAACAAAGTATGACACGTATTCAGAATCAGCAAGTTGTCTTTCATGAAATGTATCTTAACCAATAATAAAAGTGGCACAAAATCCAAAACCAAATCTGGCAACCACGTTTTGTACATTAACATAAAATTATCATTTTGTAGAAAATGGGCATAACCTAACTTTTCTTAATGACTGACAGCATATTTACAGGGTGAAATTCATCACCCTAACATGGCCTCCTATCTGGCAAATAACTATTGAACGGTTTATACACTATTAAATGAAAATAGTTCATTTTCAAAAATCGAATCGATGACAGGCATATTCCACGGATACGTATACTACTTGATTTTCGTGAGTTGAGTCGGTAATTTTACTTTCGTATTTTCATTGTTGAATTAAATGTAATAGAACTAATGTAGCTGTAAAATGACCCATAATACCGAACCATCGTCAATGTCGCAAAAATTAATTCTGATAGTACTGCTGATTAGTTTAATGAAATTATTTAATCTAATCGAATACCACTCGACTTCCTTCGTACCATCATTGATTAATTACACTTAGTGTAATTAATCAATGGTACCATGTTATAAAATAGTATCTGCAAACAAAGTTAGAATGTGTTGCAAGCAGTTTTACGATATACCTGATTACTGCAAGCTTAGGATAAATATGCACTTAAGAATTGGAATATACGCATGCAAACATGCACCGAAAATATGCACTAAATATGCTCCTTCCCTAATTTGGTTCAATGTAGCATTGTGCAAATCAGGAACGTTGATTTCTTGAAGAATATCTCGCTTCATGTACTTCTCTAGAAATATTGTGATTTTTGGTTTTTGTAACTTGGATAAAGGTGTATCGGCAGAAATAAAGGCTTTACATAAATCGTAATTAAACTCAGAATGGTGTGGTCCTGATTTTGGCATTGTTGATGTCTATTAACAGTTTTTCTATTTGCATATGCCGAGTAACTTGAACTTTTTTCAAGCTACAATTGCAACTTCGCAATATTTACAAAGTAGCACACTCCCATTAGCGAAGTATTCAAAATAGAGAACAAACTGGTTTAGAACTGCACTTGAAGGTATTTTCTCATTTTAAATATTAATTTGGGCTTGACTGTAGAATGGATGTTGGAGAAATAAACTTGTGGCTCTACTACAAAATGAAACTTAAAAAGGTCGCAAGCAAAGGATTAGTAGAGATTTCCGAAAACAATATTTTTATCGATCAACACTAAGCCCCTTTTACATTATTTTCTAGTTTAATGTCAAAACAATATCATCCATCACTCAAAAGTTTATAGTAAAGCATAGAACGGCCCATCATAAAGCCTCATTCATTTGGCTTGACCAAAACATAAATTTACCTGGGCCATAATCCCTAGACCGTTCTAAGAATTGACGAAAAACAATTTGCATTTCCTATTAAAAGGTTAGCATGGATCACCGGATATGCTTAATCTTAAAATCCAAAAATGTAAACAGATGCATTTTTCATGTTTAGTACTTAAAACTTTCAAAATAATTACATTTTATGCAACTAGATAACAAAGTTTTTAGAAATATGCAGCATTAATTAGAAACCCTAAAAATATGCATTTATTGTATAAAACAGTAAAAACATCTATTTGCATATGCAGATATGCAAATGCATAATTATCCTAAGCCTGCTGATCAGTGGTCATTCATATATGGTCTATGTGGTCTGTATTACTGTAGCAGTTACATAGCGTCTGGCAGATAATGTCGTGGAGATTAAACTTCATGGTTTTAAAGACAGGAAGAAAGAAATTGTATTTTTTCAATAGGTTTGGATACAAAAAGTTATATAAATTCCCTAGCCAAATACGCGTCAATTTTAAATGTTTATTACGACACACTAAGTCAAACACTTAATGCCTCATCTTACAGCTTTACTTCCGGATTCAAAAAATGGTCCACGTATAGTAAGTCTAAACAGGTTTTGCGAAATGTGACGCTGGGGACGTGCCCTTAATGTGCTGAGAGTTGTTCGCATGACACGCAGCTCGTTTTATATTTCTCGTTTCACACTGTGTACGCATATCCAGTGCCTCAGGGAAAATACTACATGATAAACATTAATTTTTCCCACAGTTCGCGCCCTTACCGGAATATCTACTGCTTGGCGTTAATACTATTAGGTGCGACATTATCTTGCACAAGGTGATGTTCGTATTCGTAAGTTAGCTAATAAAATATGGAGTTTGTTGAGACACCATGGTTGAGATACAAGAGAATGCGGCATCAAAAAGGGTCTGCCGAGTTCAGTGCTTAGTTCAATCCGTGGTTTCAAGAATATTATTTTGCAACTGAGTCATTACGGAATTACATACGATGCCTGCTTACATAAAAGTTTTATCACTAAAATGATTTGTTGCAGATATTCCAATTTCATAACAATTTCATGATTTCGTAGTAAGTCATATAAATGGAGGAATTTCAAGTAATTCTTCATCTTCACATTTACTCCAATATTTGTGTTTTGCTATTTGCGGGTATTTTTAAACCTGTCGCTTTTTTAATCATGGCAGGGGAATAAATCAAGGATATTACTTTTGTAAAATTAAAATACCTAAACATTACTAATGTTTATGATTATAGAGGTGTATCATCTGTACTTTGCATCAATCA
Organism: Agriotes lineatus; assembly: GCA_940337035.1. Classification (NCBI taxonomy): domain Eukaryota; kingdom Metazoa; phylum Arthropoda; class Insecta; order Coleoptera; family Elateridae; genus Agriotes; species Agriotes lineatus. The sequence goes on along the minus strand of CALNHX010003278.1, from coordinate 46,700 downwards.
AGTTCTGGTTTGAAAAATGCAGCACTAATTAATTTCACTTCTTATAAGTTGTAATATAATCTCGAAAACATTCGCAGCCTCTGTCCTATTTTGTAGCCTTGAGATGACAGCCATTGAATAAAACTATGCGATTTTCTTAATCTTTGCTAAAAGATTTTCCATTCTTAATTTTGTTATTGCAGCTTTGACTTTGTTGCGTAACGCTTTTTGGCATTTTTATATCGCCCCGCTTCCTTTATGCGTTTCTGACACCCTTGTCTGAACGCCGTAAAATTGGTTTTGGTAGTCATTGAAGCGCCGACCTCAGAATATCGATTCCGTTGTCATGCGTTTCTGGGTCAATTCATATATCTAATACTTACTATATTGCTAGCGGCTACGAGTGGGAAACTCACGAAGGAAGTGAGACAGACAACCAACTCTTCAATGTATAATGGTGAGCTGTGCGCAAGTGCGGCGGCGTCGTCCGCTTAATGGGGAAGTGGTCAAGTTTAAAATTCGCTTCTAAAGGCGGAGTTAGAATTCTCACGCATGCGCACGAGACGCGTTATACTCTAAGTGAAACTATGTCGGCGCCGTAATGTTTTCGGGCGTTCCGAGGCCCTAATAGCAATATATGTGTATTATATATATGGGTCAATTAAACGAGTTGCCGCTGCACTGCAGCGACATGTTTTTGTTTCTCTCTTGTAACGCGCCAGCCGCCGTTGGTTTCTCTGTCTAGGCATCCTTCAAGCTGTTCGCACACAAATTTGCAGGCCGCTTATTAGTGGTTTGATTGGATTTTTTGTGTTCACTCACATATCGAAGATTTATATGCAGATTGGTGGTGGATACTGTCAACATAGGCAGTCAAATGAGCTACGAGGGGAGAATCAAAAATGATCTACCTAGACAGTGGCGTAACTATGGGGGGGGGGGGTGATGTGGGTGTCAGAACACCCCCAGAGGCTTTAGGAATAACTAAAATTCGTCTTAAACAAAAAATCTAAATTACATTTTAGTAATGTATAATTGAATATCAATTATTACATTCGGAAGTCGGACTCGACCATATTTAAAATCCGATCTCAACGAACATCCTTCGGACGTGATTGCTGAGTTCAAATTATACCGGAAAAGCCAAAATGTACAAAACCTTCCACATAAGACAGCAATGGATGCGCTAGCTACGTGCAATAATGACATGTTTCCCAACATATTCAAGTTGCTGCAAATCCTTGCAGCGATTCCTGTGTCAACTGCAACAGCTGAAAGATAATTCTTCACCTTCAAAATAATTAAGACTTACCTCCGAAATACAACATCGTAATATAGGCTGAATGGATTGGCAATGCTCACCATTCACAGATAACTTAAGGTGAACGTAGATGAAATTATATACGAGTTAGCAAAAAAAAAGAAAACTTGAATTACTACTATAAGTTGTAATTATTTTATTGTTTATAAATAAACAGTATAGTTGCTTTCATTTCTATAGGACTTGCCGTAGGCCATGATTTAACTAATTTTTTTACAGTAAAAATGACATTTAACATTTCATAGGTTAGAGTTATTGCAAGGATAGGCATATCTTGAAATTTTGTTTTACAGGCGAGCTAAGTTGTTATTTATTTAGCAAATAATTATTTCTGACGCCTTTTGGTTAATAAGCAAATGAAATGCCACACTAGTTAATTTCACCTATTTAAATAGACGTCTGTCAACAGCAGTTAGTAAATATTTAAATGTAACTAAGTGGTCTACACTACCAAGAAGTTAAATCAAGGCCTACTTCAAGTCCTATAGAAATGAAATCAACTATACTTTGTAACACGGCCTCTTGCCTAGCCCTACATCTACTGAATTATTACGTTACAATACCATGGTTCGCTAGCTTATCCAGTCGGTGAGCTATGAGGCTCTATTCACATCGCCAGTGCAGCTAAGGGAAACTAATATTGTTGAGGTCAGCTCGCTGACGCGTGAAATGTTGTACTTACAAATGCAAACGCCAACGGTATTAAAAACCAACAGTTTACAGGAATAAATATAATCTGTAAACACACATAGACACACACAGAAAAATATACATAAAAACGAGTACACAAAGCCTTTATGCACTGCACATGAGAAAATGCCTTAACTAGATTCCAAATCTCTTAGCGCGATTGCAAACCGAACTAATATTGTTCCCTTTGAAAGCCGCTGGCGTCTCCAGTGCGTTGCTTCGCTTCTTGGCTGGCACCTCGCCTGGAGCTGCACGTACCCCGTGGTGGGCCCACGTAAGACTTCACTTGGTCAATTTGAGCGCGAACCAATTAATCCACAGTATTCGCCTATTAAGCCGTGAATCAGGGCGACCTTCGCCCTTCTCAGGTTTGACAGCGAATGAGTTCACTTGTAGGCCTCAGTATCGTTTCAAATCCGCTGCTTCTTGTTCTCCGAATTCACTTGTATTGTTAGCACATTTTCTCACGTAACACTAGCGCGTCCACACTCGAGACTCCATAGTCCGCCGTCACTCACATAGCATTTCCCACTTTTGATGCGATTGCTACTTAAATAGACATAAGAACACATACTGCTGAGCCTTATTACTAATTGGGTATATAATAAAAGGTATGAAATAGGGTAAATACAGGTGGCACGATTTGGCACGTTTCAACTTTATGGTACGCTCAATTTTTTAAATTATTATTGTAAGATAGATTACTTTCTCAGAACATCCCCCAGAGCAAAATCTTAGTTACGCCACTGTACCTAGATATGATAGATGCGTAGTGCGGGGTGGAGAAGGTTGGTGCAAGCACTGACATGTTCTTACGTGTCGGAGTACTTGGTCTTGGTTCAGTCGCGCATCAGCTGTCCTAGTGAGGGGTCGTTAATTGCGACTAGTTGCGGAAAATATGGAAAAATTGAGTTTAAAGCACCGTGCAGTCATTGAGTTTTTAGTGAAAGAAGGAAATGGGCCAAAGGCCATCACCTTTCTTACTAACCAAGATTTACAAAGCTTTTATTCGTCCCCAACTTGAATATGCAGTGCCAATTTGGAATCCCTACTTCGCTAAGGATATTCATGCTCTTGAACAAATGCAGAGAAGAGTAACCCGGTATGTCCTGCCATACGCCATTTACCATACGAACAGCGGCTGAGTGCTCTGGGTCTCCAGACATTGTGCACTAGAAGACTGCGAGGTACCCTAATCGAGACTTATAAAATTTTGCATGGGTATTATTCTGTGCAAATTAACATTTTTCTAATTAATAATGATGAGAGATTGCGGGAACATAATTTCAAGTTTCGTCAACTGTGTCGACAGCACTTTTAACAAATAGGGTTTTTTTCTGTATGGAACGGTCTCGATGCCAATGTTGTGAACTCGTCTTCAGTTAATTGTTTCAAAACCGCATACGATGGACGGAATGATATCTAATCATCTAATGTAAGTGTATATTAGTCAACAATTTTGTTATTTTTTTTGAATATGTTCAATAATTCAATTCAGTATGTACGTAGATTATTAATTAATGTTATGATTTTTTAAGGTTTATTTATGTGTACCTATTGCTTTATGCAGTTAATCGGCTTTGCCGTCTATCTGTAATGTTATTAATAATAATAATAATGACCGTATGATCGCAGTACACGGGGACTTCACCTTCCTATTTCATAATAAAATATTGGGCTAAACAGTTTAAGTGGGGACGTGAGTAAGTGGGGACGTGAGTCATTGAAGATGACCCGCGTAGTGGAAGGCCTGTGGAAGCAACCACGCCCGGAATCGTCGCGAAGGTGGAAAAGCTTGTGCTTCAAGACCGTCGCGTCGTTCAAAAGCTTCTCAATTAGCTACTGAATGCGGCATTTCAAAATCATCGGTTTTGAGAATCTTACACGAACGTTTGTTCATGAGAAAGGTCAGTGCAAGATGGGTCCCGAGAGTGCTGACGCCCCTCCAGAAGGAAAACCGTGTTCTGACTTCAAAAGAAAATTTGGACCTATTCGAGGAAGGCAGTGAAGCATTTCTGTCTAAGATAGTAACGGGTGATGAAACGTGGATTCACCATTGGGACCCGGAGACGAAACAAGAATCAATGCAATGGAAACACAAGGGTTACCCGCCGCCGAAGAAATTTCGCACTCAACCGTCCGCCGGGAAGATTATGGCAACAAGAGGACAATCACAGGGAAGTATTACGCTGGGGTTTAAAACACTTGAAGACAGCGATACTGGAGAAGCGACACGGGAATTTTAGTCGTGGGGTGCTGCTCTTGCATGAAAACGCTTCCGTTCACAAGTCTGCCATTGCGTCAGCTGCTGTGCGTGAATTGGGGTTCCAGGAATTGACCCCCCCCCCCCCCCCTACAACCCAGACCTGGCCCCCAACGACTTCTACCTATTTCGACACTTGAAGAAATACCTACGGGGACGAAAATTTTCGGACGATGAAGATGTCAAGTGCTCCGTTTCGGCATTTTTCACGGAGCAAGATTTAATTCTTTTACTGACTCCCAGCCAAGTGGAACAAATGAGTGAGTCTTTTCTTTCATAGCTAGGTAGATCACTTTTGATTCTCCCCTCGTAGAATATAGTTTATGGACTTTGTATGCGCTAGACATAAATAGCCATGTCTTAAAATCTAGCATCCTAGAATTAACTGTTTTCTAACAACAAAACACCTTGATACTGCGGATAATAGATGTTAATCGCATATTAAGTCTATTTCTGTCTCACGCATACAAAGCCCATAAACTGTATTCTAGCTCATTTGATTGCATATGCACACATTTTCCACCACCAATCTGTAGATAGTACTTGTAGAAGATTATTGAGTTTGAATTGCAAAACTGGGAGTTTTTAGATATATGCATGCTTTCTCCTTTTATCTTTGGTTGTAATTAGGGACTGTCAGTTTTTGGGAGTCGATCTTGACACCGCGAAATTTGGGATCTGCTAGCTGGTATTATCTGCCGAATTTTGCAGTATCTACTCAGCTTTCCTGTCGTGGTTGTGAAGAGTCCCTGTTGCGGCCCCCGTTCGGTTTCTTTGAGATTAGAATGGCCAGCTGCAGTTTGGTTCGTCAACGCCGCCTTGCGATTCTGGGAGTATTAATACACGATTTCGTGTAGAGCAATGTAAAACGAATTTGCATAATTGTTCCTGCTCTGTAAACTTGAAGCTACCAACATCTTAGGCATCACCTTCGAGTTAGCTAGAAATCACTGCTACATTTAATGGTACAGTTTGAACTATTACGTATGTGGTGTCATGCTATAAGTTGCCTGCCTGCAACATCATCGTAAAGCTGTAATTAGCACACTTTGTTTGCTTTCTTGTGTTAACATTGTAATTTGGCATGCTATCACCGCTGGTATATTAGTTCCCCAAACTGCGCTTGGATTTAGCATACCTTATTGTAGCTGTTTGTTACCCCTTTCTAATTTGGCGCTAGTTAAAACAGAACCTCTACAATTTGTGGCGCTTGAACCTTTCGACCCATGATATACAAGTCGCTCCTGGAAGCTATACGACCGCTGATTCTGAAATTATGCGACATCCTGTATTGTCTGTATTTTTCTTAACTAATATAAACCTTGATCAGGCTTAATATTTTGTGTACGGTTAATACAAGCTATTGACTATTGTTTCTTTTTGAAGACTGTTTCCGGTCTTAGCGAGTCGGCTAAGCATGGTACCTCAGCGAGTAAGACTTCTCGCAAGCTTGTGAATTTATCAGTTGCATTAAAACTCTTTACGTCCTCTGGTAATTTTCAATATCTTTTACTGTTAAACGAAAAATAAGAACCGCACGCCGTCTTCATTGTAGCTAGTCGGCCCTCCGATTTCTCCATGTAGCCTGAACGATTTTTGATAGTCATTGAGAAACTTTGGTTTGGGGCTGAGTTCTGCTTAGTATTTGATGTAGTGATTGGTCTGTAATTGTTGATTTTTCTTTTCTTTTACTTCTTCACCATTTTCCGATTTTCCATCGTTGTTAAAAATATTGGTAAATAATATTGTTTCGATTCTTCTAAATAATAATAATAATTGCAAACGTAATATCTCAAAGGCTACTATTCTTCGAACATATCATATTGCCAGAAAGTTTTTACCCCTCTGGGCTAGAGTGAATGGTCTTCTCAGAAGGAGGCAACTCATAAACTGCAAACTCTCATGGAACATGAAACATTCTAAATAATAATAATAATAAAGCTTCGGCTGCTACCTCGCTTAAGACTTTATTTTATTCAAGCTATCCTCACCGTTGTCTTTCGCCGTTATGATGGTCACGTTGATTTTTGTTTTAAATCGCTTGTGCATTATCTTTTCCGATTCGAGTTTTGTTTGTAGATTGGGCTCTTTTTCTTAAGTTTCTGTGCTTTTATCTGATCAAATATTTGAAGATGATCCATTATGTGTATTGGCACACCTTCTCTATTCGTTATTATATGGTATATTATTGACCTTCGACTTCTACTAATCGTTCATCTATACGTTATCCGTGGTTTATATGTATTGTTAAGTTTTTTTGCTTTTACATCTTCACTGCATTGTTATTTTAGCACGTACTGTATCATTTTCTATTCATGCACTTGTATCGCTCACTATAGATATATTTTTTAAAAATCTGTTTTGCAGTGAGGTCTACTAGTTTCTGGTAGGTAAATAGATATGAAGCGTATTTTTACTTTTCGCATTTGCCAAGTATTATAGGAAACCTACTCTTTCCGCTTTTATATCTTTCGTTGCAAGTTATGATAAAGTTATTATAGTTCACTGTTCAATTGCAACAGGAATAGTAAACGGATTCACGGGATGATATCTAGTAATATACGTTATTTAGCGATTACAGCGAAGATTATGTGTTTAGGACGGCCGATAATATTAATTTTTTATATTAACTAGTTGCGTTGCAGAACTTTCGACGACAGTTTTGCGAGTCCAGTTCAATATGTAGTTTTGCTTGAGCGTTTATTGCTTCGCTTGATCGGTACCTACAGTACGCGCTCATTCATGTCAGACCTTTTTGCTCACATGGTCTTGTGTAGTATAGAGCATTTCCACATACGTGACGTTGCGTGATGACGTCAAATTAGCTGTTCGGGGTTGTGACCTTTTTTATATGGTTTTGTTTGGTGTAGTAAAGTTTTAGATTTAACGATCGTGGGCATTATAAATTGTGGTTAAGTTAGGTTAAGTTTATAAAAGACAGTTTATTGGCGTTTCTTAGTCGTTGTCTGAACATTTATTCATAATTTTTGGTGAGAATTAGCAAGGACTAACTAATTCGTGGCAGTAATTAACTGTGCTCAAAACAAGGTAGCTTTTAACATGGCTCAAATGAGTGATTACGCTCGAGGGTTATCCAAGAAAAACATGAAACACTACTTGGACAAACTAAATGTATTAGGACGAGGTCCTTATGCATTTAACAGCAAGGATTTTGACATGTCTCTGAATAACCTCCCCCAAATAACAAGGGAAGTTGTACAGACTTCTTAATTTTCCGGGTGAGTCCAGTTACTTAACGTGAACTTAAAGCATACAAAAGCCTTGATGCCTTTGTCCAGTTCGTTTATGGATGGATTCAGGACATTAGAGCAAAACAATTTAATAACTGTTATGTATTAGGAAAGGCAAAACTAAAGCAGCGTTTTCCTCCACATTCGCCAGTCGCCGACGACTACGACTGAGTAGCCGCGACAAATTCGTTACGACATCTACAATGCATTTAAGCCGGTCTGTTTTCCTAGCTGCTACTAATTCGTTGCTACTAAAATCCGTTCGCCAGTCGCTAGTCGCCCGTCGCTTGACATGTTTTTGAGCAGACAAGCGACTTAATCGTCGACGAATTTTGATGTTTTTGCATCGTATTTGTGAAGTGTTGTGTGTAGATAATATATTTTACTTGTTGAAGTCAGGAAAATATAACTATAACACTAGCAACATTAAAATTATTGTTTTTTTTTTATCAATATTAATTTTATAAACTGCAGCTAGTCGCGAGCGAAGTGCAGTAACCGCTGCGGGAGGAAAACAGGCACACATCCTGACGAATTGGTCGCGGCTACTCGGTCGTAGTCGTCGGCGACTATCGAATGTGGAGGAAAACGCTGCTTAAGTATTTTCACAAAAGCGATAAAACTACATCAAATATTTATGTTTTAGGTTATGCATTCACAACAGGTGAACGAACCTGCCCTAAATGTGTGGCTGATATTGCCTGATAAGGGGCAGATTATCTCAAGCCACTGCAACTGCATTGCTGGCCACGAATTAGTTAGTCCTTGCGAAGTCTCACTAAAATGTATGAGCAAACGTTCAGAAAACGACTAAAAAACGCTAATAAAATGTCTTTTATAAACTTAACTACATTTATAATGCCCACGATAGCTAAATCTAAAACTTGACTACACCAAACTAAACGTAATCAACTATAATACATATAAAACAGGTCGCAACGTTTCTTTTAGTAATAACAGCTCGATAAACTCACGAAAAACGTTTAATTGCCATAAGCCGGTTAACGAAAGTTGACCCTCGAACAGCTGTGATGAGGGTGATGACGTAACGGTAACGCGGAAATGCTCTAGTGGTGCAACAAGTTAATAATTTATTTTCTGGGCTCTTTTTTCGTTTACGAACCCAGCGTTATTCATGTTTTTCAACTTTATTAATGTTTTCATGTACTTCATTGTCGTTGTTAGGAGTAAACATATTATTGATATTTGACACTAGCCGATGCGGTTTCTTTCTTTTTGAGGTTTATTATTTCCTTATAGTATGTCTTTCGTCGTAGCTCATTTGCTCCCAGAGGTTCGGCGGAGTGAGTTACGATAAGTTATAGAACCCGGCGCCATTATCTGTAAAGATTACTTATTGCTCATGACAAATGGGTGAATTTATTACATACCCTTCATGCCCACGGCCCCTCTTTCTCCGGTATTCCGTTAAGCTAGTCGATTGGAATACTAAAAGTTACCGCGCTGATATTGGGCATTTTAGTTAATGTAAAATTTTATCTGATATCTGCGTAACAATTTGCTAAAACAGCTACGTCAGTTCATTGTCTTGTAAGTTCTATTATCATTTCTTAATCTCCACGATGTCAAAATTCTATTTGTATTACATATGTTCTTCTGTTTTCATTATTTTCTGTTTCTTGTTCTCGTCAGCAGTAGGAATATAGTAATGCCATTTTGAGAGATTTTATGCTCGATTCAGCGAGAATTTTAGTTTACAAGTTCATGAAATCTTACAATTTCTAAGATGGACTCAATAATTTCAGTGGTTGGTTACATTTTGTTAAATCTGAACTGTTGCTTGTAGGTAGTGCAGGCGAGGGTTTAAAAACTTAAAATGTGTGAAATACAGCCTCGGAAATTTACTAATTATCGGTCAATTTAAAAAATCAAATGTGCGACATACTCTAAGGGCAGGTTAAAATTCGCATTAGAATGAAAACAACAAATTGATTAACGATTTATACTTTTATACAATCCACGTCGATGAGCTCTGGTGTGATACACTCACACAACTTCGTTTTATAGTGATCTTATAATTAGCCTAACATGTTATTTTTAATTTTTAAGCATTTGTCAAAAATTTTTTAAAATTACAAATTCTACAAAAACGGTACAAAATAGGGCGTTTGTTGAAAAGAGCAATTTTCTCTAAAATTTTAAGCTGAATTCAAAAACGTAATAATATACCGGGTGTTCTATTTAAAATAGGAGTTAATAAAAAAAGAAAAAAAAACAAAAAAAACCCATTTTAGAGAAACATTACCTATCTCACATCAATACACATTAAAAATGTAATAAAAATGTAAAGTTTGAAAAAATCTTTAGAGCCGTTTTTTAAAAATCGAAAAAGCTGAAAAATCACAAGAGTAAACACCTACTTCCTACTTATGCGATTTTCTTCAAAAGCTTGCTGTCGCCTCTACATAGTGCACAAAACTTATATATGAAGTTTCAACGCCATACCTACCTCTTTTCGTTTTTGAGATATTCTGTTCACAAACAGACACACACACAGACAGACCAATGAACAAAAACATGTTTTTTGGGTTCAGGGGACTCTAAAACGTGAAGATCTGTTGAAAACTCAAGATCGAGTTTTGGGGGTAAATCCAATACTTCCTTTATTGTAAAAGGAAGTAAAAATCAGAGGCAACGATAGGAAACACTATTCCCAATCTTATTTTAGAACAAGGCTACACATCTACAATTGTCGAATAAGGTCCAATCGACGTTAACCCATCGCATACATCTAGTAAAAAACAAATTATTTAGCTTGTTAAACTCAAACTACACGATTTTTTGCGCATGCTGCCCAAGTGGTTAACCGAGTTAACTACGTTATTATAGCTATAATCCACTTCAGCGTTAATAAATTAAGTGAAATTAATTGAGTTTAACTACATTTATTGTTACTGCACATGCAAATTGTAATTTTAGCAGATAAATCGTTGTAACTGCTTTCCATCGCAGCGATGTCATTGTCATTTCAGATATTTATTGTAATATAAGACTTATTATTGTCAATACATAATTGCGCCAAATGATACACGCACGTACATTAAAAGTTACAAACGGGAACTCGATCGCTCAAAAATTGAAGCAAGTTTTATCACCTAACGGATTATTTCAAATGAACAAATCGCATTTCAATAACTTTCCAATACTGTTATTTACCTATTCGCGTTTTCCTACTTTCATACAGTATCTCAAAACAAACATATAATTGACACAGAATCTCCTTCGCCTACACCGTCATTAAAATAATTCCTTTAACCCATATGTCCTCAGAAACGCGAACCGCGTGTATTCAGTCATTATATTTTACCCTCAACGGCGTTTGGTGTTCTTCTTTTGGCGTGATTAATTACCATACGACCACGACATACGATCGGAACAGTTTTGCCGATTGGAAGTAAATAAATGTTCCCAGAATAGACGTGCAGGTAGGAGGAACAAGAAATTCGTCATTAGACGGCGTATCGTTAGAAATAGATACTGTTGAAACGGGAATGCGTGGCTTATTTCCTTGGCTGTGGTTTCTAGACACTTTATTACTTTTCCGACATGAAAGAGGAATTCTGGAAAGCGAGTTTACCACCATTTGCCACAGAAATATAAAACTGGAGCCGTTATTTGCTGTACTGAAAATGTTACGAGAATAACCATGCGGATTAACCCTTGTTTGCAATCTCACATATGCTGTATTCGTAAATATTTAGTTTTTTTTCACACACTTTGTCCCCGTAGTTTTTTAATACATACATACAAATACGTAGTCATTGCACGAAATCTCGTCTATTTCCCATTTATACGCAGCTCTGTCCATTCTGTTTGTTATTGAGTTGCTCTCATACTTTACACAATTGTAGATTACTTTAAAATGAATGTTTTGTCAGTTTTAAGTTATTACTTATTGTAAGTCGCTAGCTTCCTTCGCTGAATTAGAGATGCAAAAATTGGAAAAACAGTCGGCTTTGCTATATAAAAAACAAATAAAAGTTGCTTAGATAACATACAAGTCCCAAATCTATTTTATTAAGTTTCCAATCTGTTTTAATTACTAATCGGCCACTATGATGGAATATTAAGTTCTGAAAATACAAATTTTGGGAATTTTTTGTAAGTGGAGATTTTAAATTAAAAAAAAACTCAAATACATATCAAAGAAACACAGTTATCCTCTTCCCACTAAGCGAAATGTTAGCCACTTTGCAATGAGAACCAGCAACAAATAACTAGACGAGGGGTCGATCACATGGGGAAATGCTTGTAGATGGTGCAGGTAGTTTTTCAGAAAATGGTTGTCAATGCGTAGCAATATTCGGCAATTTTAGGAAATTTCAGGGCAATACGAGCCAATTTTGGGGTAATGCAAGGAATATTTTGCATTATAGTAAAAACATTTTCCATCTACGCCCATGATTTTTTTGTAAATTCTTCGCAAAGAGCATTAAAAAGGGAGTCAGAATTGACGACAAAAATTCCAGTGTCATTTAATAAAAATACAAGGTGGCGGCTCCTGACAAAACAGTGTGCCGTGAAAAAAAACAATTGACTGCACAGAACTGTAGAGCAGTGGGTCTCATTAAAGTTTTGTAATGAACTTTTCTGGTATGCGTATGGTATCAAAAATATATGCAAATATCGTTGCTTCACCCTGTATTTACAATAGGTATTTGGAAGAAATTTGGTTGAAAATAGCACGACACTCATTAATGACCAATAGAAAAATTAGTTCTCGAGCCGTAACCAAGACAACACCAAAAATTCTTGGACATTTTTTGTAGGTATGGATTATGTACTTCCTTTTTAGGGTTTGTGTCGTTACGATTTTCTTACCGAACCTGCATTCGAGCATTAATTCATATCTGGAAATTATTTTTCCTGCATTCCAACAACGTCCTAATTTGCTCTCGCGTCCCGCTGGGGCACATTAATACGACGTTGTTGGAATGCACTCAAAAAAATTTACGGAAAGAATTAATGCTCTTATGAGATTATATGTGATAAACTGATAATTAGTAAACCTCTACGCAGGGAAGGAGAAGTTCAATATACCGGGGTAGTCCCTTGAGGATTCTCGCTTCAGATATTCTAGTTAAGGTTAGTTGCATCCTTTGATCGTGTGTTGTAAACATCCCTATATGTTTATTTTGTAAATTTTTAACATTAATTCGGTGTAGTTTTGTAATAATCATATATTTTTCACATTTTTCGAACCCATTCCGTCTTATTTACTGCATTAAACACAAATCCATCAAATACGCATACAAAAACATATAGGTAAATAAAGAAGCCCGGTTATCGTACTGATCAAGTTATACGTATCATAATAAACAATTCATGGTTCAAACATTTTGTGTGACATTCTAGCTTGTTTATGTTAGTTGCAGCCTTTAATTTTGTATGTTGTAAACACGCACAATTGTTTATATAACGGAAGATGCCGAAAAACTGGCACCTTCAACTTCTGTATTTTCTTTAAATTTATATATAATCCGCAGTATTTAACGTAAATTTGTTATGTGTATCATAATAAACACTTCTTTATAAAACAAATGTGTAGTTTACCGAACCAATACTCTCAACAAAAAAAATACAATAAACTACACCGTTAAACAATTTGCTGCTAGAGATAGACAGGATAAAATGATAAGAAAGTAAACATAAATGTTTTCGTGGTCCTTCACATTTAAAATACAAAAAAATCGAAATTACAGTTTTATTGTTAGAGATGACCGAAACAAAAATGGGGAACTAAAAATACAATCTAAATGAGGACGCGTTGAAAATTGTTATTCCTAATTATTTATACTGGGCGTTTCTTGAGTTCCAAACATCTACAACGTGTAGTATAGAGACCTGCGCTGGTCCAATATATAGGACCCGCACCGACCCGCGAACCGCAATTTTTGAAATTTTAAACCCGCACCCGACCCGCCTCCCGGCGTTTAAAACCCGAACCTGACCCGCAATCCGAAATCTTTACACTTTTAAAGCCGCGCTTGACGCCAAACTCGAACTTGATCTAGGTTTTGTTCACAATAAAGAAAGTTATTTAATCACTTCAGCAGTCAGATTATTATTAGGTATAATTTTTTATACACAAACTAAACGAATTTATCTTGAAGAAATTAAGTTGTACCCGCCACCGCACCCGACCCGTTACCCGCAATATTGATATAAATTCTACCCGCAACCCGACCCGTAATGCGGGTAACCCGCGGGCATCCGACCCGATGCAGAACTCTAGTGTAGTACATACTCGTCCAAATAAGAACAAAGGTTCCTATGAACATAGGTCCGGAAAAGCATCTATTTAGAGAGCTACAGCTTCGAGAAGGCTAAGGGGAAAACACTGGTATGTATAGATTAGGTTCCTTTAGGAACAGGTTATGTTGTTTATTTAATGTTGTTCGGGCACAGGTCACTAATAATGTGATTTGCAATTTAGGCGCTGTTATGACGATCTTACCGTGTTCACCACTTTGAAATTTAAATGGTTCAATAAGATATAACCGAATGTGGAAAACAATTAACATTCATTTTTATTTACATTAGAACACAATTTACAAACACAGACAAACACGTCTATATAGAGAAAATACAAAGACGAATAGCGAATTAAGTACAAACGAACGCCGGAATCTAATTTGATAAGTAGGGGCTAAGGAATGTGACCCGTGCCCTCGTCTTGATCAGAGTGACACAAGGCGGGTGGAAACGCAATGCTGGCATCCCAGAGAGTCTACGCTTATATACAAATCGCTTATCCAAGATAAAGGATTCCCTATTCTTTTTAAATAATAGGTATTGTGTAACGGGCTGAGGGTTGAAACAACTTTCGCCTCCAAGAGGAATTCCATTTCACTTTCCTCGGTTCGAGTGTATGATCCATTATTGCCCCTGCAATTGGACCTTTTACACTACGCAAAGGGTATTCTTGTAACCCAATGTAGAGTGTCTTTGTTGATCACGATCCTCACGCTGTGCTGATATGGAATGCCTGCTGTTTGGAGAACTGCAGTCCGACGTTTTAGAAAGCTGGCTTAACGCCACGTACACTAATCAACTTTGACATTACCGAGACTTCACACAATTGATTTAGAAGATCCACTGGTTTATTCGAATCGTAGCACCACGAATTTCACTTTTATTAGTGTCATTCATAAAGCAATACACACAATTGACTTTGACACTCCCTTATGGACTCCGCTACGTTACGCTCCGCTACACTCCTGAAGTAGCAAATTTCAACTTTTAGGCTTGCATTTTTCGAAAACCACTGCTCTTGGCGATTCCAAAAAATACCTTTTTATGAGATTGTACCAAGATAACAGTAAAACACCTCCTCTCATCCTTGCGTAAACTAACCCCCACGAACTTTTTCAAGGTAATGGAATTTAGCACACAAAGCAGCATATTATTCCAAATTACACCAAATTTGCTTTATCTGTACTATTTTAATTAAATAAATTCCGTGTTGTTTTATTGCCCTCCTCAGAAGTGTAGCTCTCTTGAAACGCTGTTGGGATCTGTCTTCATAACTTTTTGTCTTATTTTGATGAGCACTACACGCTGTAATAGTTTGGAAACCTATTTTAGAAACACCCACACAGATTTATTGTTTCATTCTTACTCGTTTTAATGAACCATTTCGTAAATATCACAGATCTATTTTACTGTTATTTTCGCCCAAATCGCGTTTTTAATATACATACAAAGCCTTAATATTTCCTACTGTCAAGCAGAAACAGAAAGTTCATTTGCACATTGTCTTTCAAGATATGGCTTCGGAAATGCTATTTTTATGGATTATTAATTTACTTCTTAATATTTTTCTATTGATCTGAAATTTAGCATGCGAATATACATATCTTAATAAGGTCACGGTAATTTTATTACATCACAACGTCCACATGCTAGATAAGAATGCTCCGAATACATAAACTTATGCTTCAAGTTCTTTATTTTCTTCTTTAGTACCTACTCGGGTCGCAGACCCAGGACTCCCGACCAAAACAAGCAATACGCTAAATAAATAAATAAATTGCAAAGAACGGACATTGTTATATTTCTGTTTGACCCCCACATTGATCACTGTATATTCTTGAGGAATGTACATTATCTCATATGTAACGTATCAAACTTAAGCCATTTGCCTCTACGCAGTGGATTTATTTGACCTAAACAGGGTGGGCAAATTTCGATGTTTTCATAGGAAATCTCGATAACTATAAGAGATATGGAAAAATGAACCCCTCATCCTCAATCTCTTTTCTCGAGAAAATCTTAATGGAATTGGCCATCGTCTTTTGTTTTCGAGTTATAAACAAAAGTTGGATTTTCGGCTTTTCCTTTTGTGGCTATATCTAGCTTATTTATAAAAATAAGTAAAATAAATAAATGCTTAGATATAGAATAAATCTTGGTGCGATACGCCTAACGTTGGGGTTTTCAGCTCGACCCAGATTACGCGTTACACTCATTAAAGGTTCTACTTGAGAAATTAAAGACTCCAGTAGCTTAAAATATGTGTATTTACAAATTATTCGTCTCGGGAGCGATCTGTTAGCTACCGATGTCAGTTAAAATCGGTCTTCACCAAAATTCCCGCTTTTACAGGAAAGCTTGCAGGAGGCTATTTATGTCATGAAAACCTGAGGACAAAATCGGTCCCACGCATAATGGCATGTACAAGTCATGTTTACTATATAGTTCTATAGCCCTATTTGGCCTGCGAAATTCCTATTACCCGTCTGGCACGTACTTCCAAGAAAAGCTAATTTGCCAAATTCGTCCTTATATAAATACATTTTATTTTAAACACTAAGCTATAATTAAATAATATTAATTACTAACGTCCGTTCTCAATGTAGTCTAGTGTTTATTATGTTACAGTAAGGATTCTTAACAATCCTCAGGGCGTTTTCTTTTATTCGAATGCACAATGCAGTGGCCTAGTCAGTTTAAAAAAAAGTTTCCAACTTCGAGTTGTACCATAAAGTTGTATCTTTTTATATGGAACTCATAGTTGGTTATGGCATAATTGGAAAGATGGTTTCTTTCTCATTGCAATGATATACGTATATCATAATTCATAAAATAACATACAGTGTCCGTGGAATTTTTGTATTATGCATTTATCAGAAAATTTTATTCTGAGAATAGTTCTTGCATCTTCTCAAACTAAAAATGCATTAGTCAAAATTTGAATATCTGCTTTCGTATACGTAGAAGGTCCGAAAATATGAAAATGGCTCAAATCTAAAGTGCCTTAAGTGAAAGGAGGTGTCAAATGTGAAGTCCCAGCCACGTATCCCGAAAAACAATTTTCACTGATTTTTCCAATTTTTCTTATCACCCTGTGTATTACAGACAATGGGATAATTGAAAATTATTATCGGATACAATTAGTATGTATTTTCGAACTTGAGTTTCGCTCACTTAGCAACCAAAAAGACGTTAACCAAAAATTAGTGCTTAAAAACCTCATTTATTTGTGTACAAAGTAAAATACAGGTATTTAAAAAATAATAATAACAAACGATCCGAACAACAACAAGACTGTAAAACAAATATTTTCAAATAACATTATTGTGTATTTTGAAAAATAAAGGTAGTTTATTCTTGAGCCATTTTATATTTTCTAACCTCCCCCGTACACTAAAGGAAATATTTACAATTAGGCAAGTGCATTTTTAGTTCCAGGAGATACAGGGACTTTTATTATAAGTAACATTTTCTGATAAAACAATTTTACATGTATCCAAATTTATGATGGACACTGTATAACATTATGGGCAACAATCAAACGTTATTAATTCTGTCAATCAAACAGTCGGTATTATAACAACGGATTGACAGATACTTTGTTTAAGTGGGTATATTCTAAATGACAAAAGCCTCCAACCAGAAAATGAAGAAACATTAACATCTATGAAATGAAATCATGGAAATGAAAAGGAAATCTTTCTCATGATCGCACAGCCACAGTTCCATATATAAAAATACAACTGGCATAACTCGAAATTGGAAACCTTTTTTGAAAAACTGATAACGCCTGTGCCTGAAAATTTAAAAATTATTTTTATTTATTTTCATAAATAAGCTAAAACGAGCCGAAAAAGGAAAAGTCAAAAAATGGAACGTTTATAACTCGAAAACAAAAGACGATAGCCAATTTTGGTTTGTACTATTAATACTTGCTCGAAAAAACAGATCGTGGATAGAAGGCTAATTTTTCCATATTTCTTCTAGTTACCGAGATTCCCCATGAACACATCGAAATTTGCCCATCCTGTACGGTTTGCGGAAAGTTCGTTCCCCACATTTCGTTCCCCACATTTCGTACCCCACATTTCGTTCCGGGGATATTTCGTCTCCCCACATCTCGTACCCGGAAACTTCGTTCCCGAGCGAGCTCAATGTGGCTCCTAGATTACACGGTGCTGAAAAAGGTGGCACTCGAACTGCGCACCGACTAGCGACAGGTAGTTTACTCATTAAAAGGGTTGTTTAATCTCCTACTGAACTGCGCACAATGCCTGCAGGTAGTCAGATCAAAAACCGCCATTTAGGTAGCATTTTTAATTATTGGTAAATTCACATAATAGGGATAGAACGTGGATAAGACATTTAAGTAGGGAATTGCTTCGTAGATTTTATTAGCGAAAAACCGGATGACTCTAGAGTTATTCAGTTTATTGGCTATTTAGTTGATAACTACATTAAAAATAAGTCCACGTTTCCTTCGGAAATATTGGTTGTGAAAACTGACAGCGCTGCAAGAACGAACAACACTTGCGAATTCCATTCCAAATTTAAAACGGGAAAATTCATCCCCATACCCTAATATACACTCATTTTTAAAAGTGTTAGAAATGCAAGCCGATACGTATATATAACTCAATTCTATTGTCGAAATGTAAATAGATACAATTCATGGAAGCCAAAATTTAGCAGTTAGATAGACATGAAATATCTCAATACAATTTTGTAATACGTGTTTCTCATAAATTTAGTAGTATTGTAAATTTGTAAGTAAAACGTTTGTTATACAGTGTGTTTCACTTATTATCTTTGCAGCCCTATATCTTCCTTATTTATTTTATGATCGATTTGAAATTTTAAGAGAGCTATTTTTACACTATTTAAATAATCTTACTACAAACTAACAGCCTACTGCGTTGAAAAACAGATACGGAAAATTAAAAAAAACGTAGTTGGCTCGGTTTTATCTAAAAAGTTATTAAAAAAATTGCTCAAAATTTAAAAAATTGTCAATTTGATTATTTTTGATAATGAATAATATTTTAATCTAAACGAATAAAATTTCAATGGTTGTCTCTCATGGAAGTACATGAGCTGTCAATTTATGTTCCTGTAAATGTAAATAGCAAGTTAAATAATAATTTACATTTCGACTTTTTTGTGATTCTGATTAACTTTATTTAATAACGTTAACTAGGCCTACTATGCTTTTTCATTTTTTATGGCAGTGGGTTACTGGAGGAGGTAAAATATTTAAAAGTTATAAAAATAGTTAATTTAAGTGGTGACCAATATTTCAAGTCGATCAGAAAAAAATATCTTCCTTAGCAGGGGTGTGAATATGAGAAGTGAAATACACCGCATATGATAAAAAATATATTTGTTTTTACCTATTTCTATACAGTTAATATATCTTTTTGTCATTGCATACTTGGTATACTTTATTTCGTGTTAATAACTTTTGTAATGCGAACTTCAGAAAGGACAATAGTTGGATAATTTAGTTCCTTTTAGTAATATTTTAAAACATGCTATATTCGGTTTTGAAACCGGTCAACCGGTATGTTATGACATGACACAGTTTTGGCAGGTAAAGATAAAAAATTACTTTATGGTTGCTCCTCATCATAATCGCCCTTGAGCGCAGTTCGAGTTATGGTAAGGATTAAGCCAGGTAGGCAAATATGTTGAGCGCAATTCGAGTATTGGATTAAGGGACTAATGGGTTTTGTGCGCAGTTCAGTTGCACCGCTGAAAAACGAGTAGAGCGATCGGAATGCAGTTAGAAAATGAAATATATTTTAATTAATTTATTTATTACAAGCAATCCACTAAGACAAATGTCTCATTTAAAAAAACAAAAAAGACCGTTTTTCAAATAGAACGCCTATTAAATAAAAACTGTACCCAAACCTGGAAGGTGTCAAAGTAGTTGCCTAACCGATCGACGTTTTAAAGCGCAGAGGGTCGCAGCTCCGTTTGGCTGCTGAAACATTTTTAATTAATACGCGTTCTATTTGAAAAACGGTCTTTTTTGTGATTTCTCCAAAACCGGAAGTGTCACGTGACTGAAATTCGGTTCCTGAGCTGACATGACCATTCCAAACATATAACTTTAATAACTTTTTTCTCTATCTCTTACGGTTTGGCTGCTGAAACAGCGTCCCGGACGGACGCACGGACGGACAAGTCTATTAGATAAAGGATAATAAACTGATAAGAACTATATACAGTATGTCCCCGGGTTGAGTTTACAAGAGGGAACTAAATTTTATTTTCAGTTTTACCAAAGAGCATATGCTATTTGGTTTTACATAAAAATGTTATAGAAATTATAATTTCTGCTTGGTTTGTAGTGAATTTAAAGAAAATTTTCAGTTCTTCAAAAATAAGTCGGCCTTGACAGTTAAGCAAAAAATATTTTCTTTTCAGGTAAACTACCCTTTTTGTTCATGATACGGCAAGATATTACAAAGAAAAGTTTTTCAGAATGAGAAATTACGGCCCTATAAAAAATATCAGGAAGATACGTACTTAGATTAAGCCGTCATTTTTAATAAATGCAATTTATTTTGTTATTATAATATAAATTAATTAAAATATCTTTAATTTTCTAACTGTATTCCGATCGCTGCACTCGTTTTTCAACACCTTGTAATCTGGGAAACAAATTGAGCTCGCTCGGGAACGAAGTTTCCGGGTACGAGATGTGGGGAGACGAAATATCCCCGGAACGAAATGTGGGGTACGAAATGTGGGGAACGAAATGTGGGGAACGAACTTTCCGTATCCCATTCTGTACATGCAAGCTACATTCCTGAACAGAATTTGAATTATATTCCGAGTTATCATTTGTAATAAAATATTGCTGTTGAGATATGCTGGAGTTGAATATTTGAAACGAGGTCAAGTGTGCATATTTGTAACCCCTGGAGCGTGCGTCTCCAGGTGGCGGATGCCTCCCAGATATGGATGGTAAGTGGGAAACGAAATACCATTCGCATGCTAACAAGCATCGCGGCGTCTGTATTCCGAGAATCGGTTGAGACAAATCACAGAAGGCAACAAGTAACTACACTGCTATAATTCCATGAGATTCCATGGATTACAATACGTTTGTCAATATATTACAACCGAAGAGAGTTTACGATGTTTTCCCTCCTGAACGGTTTGCAGTAAGGTATTGTCCTGTACCGAGTTGTGCTGAATCTAGATTTTTTTGGTCTGTTACTGTTTTAATATTTCCACTAATATAAGTTGTTTTATTTTTACTAAATTTCATCAAAATAAATAAAAATGTGTTGAGACAATCTTCTAGCAATTATTTAGGATTCTACACTTCGTCTGAACGATTGTCGTGTGAAAATCCTGTATTTTGAAAAGGAAGGACTTTCAGTTGGCGTTCATAGAAGTCGTTAACTAAGAAACATCCTGCATTCACTATCATTACAGCCTATTTGCGCAACACTAATGATAAGGCGTCAAATGGTTTTAATGGATTTGTATAACCCCATTAGTATGAAGTAGTAATATTTGATGTAATATGTAATTAATGTTGTTGGGATTACGCCATCAGGATTATTGTGGCAGGCACCTGAATCCAAATTCGATACCTTAAGCTTACACTGAGAACATAATAATGTGTTTTCTAACTTAATCTTCTTGAAATGTGTAATTAAAAATCTTGATACCACGCTTTTTTACATTAAAACTTCTCAGATCTTTCGACGTTGTGCTTGTTAAGGCTTTGCGCGTTTTCCACATCGTCTTCAAACTTCTGGTTCGGTGTTTAATGGGAGCTAGTGAATGCATAAAAGAGATACGATATGATCGAGCACACTCGAGAGGAGATATTGGGCAAATGCGAGTTGAAGAACTATTTTCGAGTCTCACAAATCACATCTCCAATAAATTTAAATCCGAGCTCAGACCACTCGATCGCTCCTACCAGATTTAAAAATGATTTATGCTGCACAGTGTGTTCCGTTCGGAGGGAGCAAACAAAGGAGTTCTTTATAATAAAGAGGCTGATCTATTGTGCCTCGAGTGTTCTTTTTAACCGTCTATCTATAGCAGGGGTGGCGAACCAATGGCACGCGTGCCACTGATGGCACGTGACAAAATAATTTGGGCACGGCATTAAGTAAGGAATTTAGGTACCTGTTCGAAACAATTTATATTTAACAATGAGTTGAACATGAAGCTTCAAGGCGCAAATAGAACAATTATTGTGTTATGATAGATCCCATTCGTGCTTTCGAGGCTAAACTGCAAGTTTTTCCCAAACTTGAAAAAAATTACCAGAGATTTGGATTTACACGAAAAACCAGACCAAGCAAAATTCACTGAAGAGTTTAATTCGGTAATTAATTCTTCAATCAAACAATTGTCATCGAGATTTTCTCAGTTCAAAGAATTATCGAAAACACTGAAGTTTATTATGTATGCTGATGTGACTTCACTTGTTAAACTGAACTTGGTCAAATTCGATTGGTTGGAAATTGGAGAAACTGAAATGCAGCTGATTGATTTCCAGTCTAGTTCAATATGGATTCAAAAATGTATCGAAACAAGGAAAGAGTTGGAATTAAATGAAATAGAAAGACTCTCTATATCAGGTAATATGAGTAAATATGTCAATATCAAAATTATTAAAACGTAGAATTTAATTCCAGACACATTTAGCTGTCTGAAGAAGCTGGCTTTTGTTATCTTAACAATATTTTTATCTACCTATGCCTGCGAGTCATTATTTTCAGAAATGAATAACATTAAAGACTCGCTTGGAAGCCGTTTGTCAGATGACTCCAGTTCAGCTTGCATTCTGCTAAAAGTAACAAAGTATGAAGCTAATATAAGTTATTTAGCATCTAATTTGCAACAGCAGAAGTCGCACTAATTTTTTCTTTCATTTAAATAAACATAACGTTACTATTGCTGTACAGAATATATAATTTTGGTTGCAAATAAAAAGTGTTAAATTGATAGTATTTAGTTTTATATTTTCTCCATTAATTACTAAGTCAAGATTGTTTGACGGCACGTCATGGTCTCATTAAACATTTCTTTAGAGAAAATGGCACGTAGATGAATAAAGGTTCGCCAGCCCTGATCTATAGAATCATTTGAATACAAATAAAAGTGCAAAGGACGCTTTCAGTGCAACTCATCGCGGAGGAAAATACGAGCGCGATGTAGATGAGCGCGAAGCACTCAGTTTATTGCAGAGTTCAGAGTTGGAGAAGTCAGTCGGAGCTGGAGATTCAATTTTCCACAGAGTACCCTTGTTCTCTGCGGAAAAACTATGCTTGGCTTTCACATTACCGGCGTATTTCCTTTTTAACTTAATCAACATTTTATTTGCAGTCGTTTCGGGAGATATATTTTATTACGAGCGCATATTGGTAAATCCTCCGTCTACTATAGAACGAAAACAACTAGAACGATGATTTCTTAGTCAACATAGTGTCCTTTCAAGTTATTATATTTTAGCAGCGATTCTCCTCTATGTTAAATAAACCCTTTAAAACGAATCGTGCTTTGGTCTGTATACTGTGTAAACCAGTGCAGCCTCTTCATGGAGCAAGAATTGTATTCCTTTCAAATGTTTTTTGGTCGTTTTCAGGTGTTCCAGCAATTTCAAACAACCCAATTCGTGAATTTATTGGAGAACAATCCTGGATTTCTGCGACAGTTCTACAAAAGCACTACATCTTTTGACAATTGCCCTGCAGTTGCTCTAATTTTTTTTCTTCTGATTAGACCCAACAGCTTTAAATCCATTTTGCAGCATTTTTCCATATGAAATGACAATGAATAATATGAAACAGACGTTCATATCCAATACAGCTTCCACAGTTTTACCTTTTTTGAATGCAAAATTTTCAGGGATGGACACAGAAATAGTCTTTTCTCTTTTATAACCCCGAGCTGGTGGCCTAGTGGTAAGAGTGACAGACTAGTAATCACAGCGATCAACGGTCCCGGGTTTAAACCCCGGGGGAGGCAAGAGTTTGCGAATAAAAGCGTACAATATCAGTCCTCAGGACTAACCAGGAACACCTGAAGACGAGAGTAGATCAAAACTCCCGAAACGTAGTGTGATATACACCCTAGACAGTGGAAAAAGTTCGATAAAAACACATCATAATAGACCACTGCCAAAAAATGACCTTCAGAGAACATTTCAATTTCCCCCTTTTAAAGGCAACAACCTACTTTCTCATGGTATCATTGAACGGGCAATTATCATCAATCTCCTCCATATCTTGATGAATCTCCTTACATTTCAATCCCTTTATGACAGCGCGATACTCATCTTTCCCCATTTCTGCAAACGCGATTTATCTAAAACGGACTACTATAAATAGTCAATACACACCCTTGAAAAATGTCTCGACATATGGTTACTGTACGAAGAGGTTTCATTTGGCAAAACTTATAAAAATGCCAAGAGGAGGCAGAACATTCAAAATGCGTGCAATTTCCACTATTGAAAGTAACCCCAGTAGGGCAAGAATGAGAGGAATGTCAGGCAGACGGGTAAATCAAGCTGCATTCATTTCCGTTGTTGAGCAATATGGAAGCAGGCAGAGCTGCGTTTATAAAGTTTAAGACAATAAAGTTCAAAATTTAGTTAATGGAGTGTGGTAGGCTATTTCAGCGAACTATTTAAGATTAAATTCCTATCGAGTCTGCTACGGAAAGCAATTACAGAACGGATGGGTTTAGTTGAAAACAATCTGGCTTTATTACCGCCGAACTAAATATTTTTGAGGATGGAAGGCAGCAAATGTGTCGCAGTCTCGAAACACAGTTTACACTGATACCAGCATTTCGGTAGCTATATGGAAGTTTTTATTACTCTTAAAATTAGATTAAATTTACCAGCACCGTATCTACCCTTATATAGGGTAATAACAGTGCTGTTATTACAGCACTGTGATAACCTATATTATATTTTACAGTATATTAATATAACTTGCGACTTTATTACTGAAATTGTAGCAGTCTGCAATTGCTTCGATTCCCTTTAACTTTGTTTCTATGATTAAAGTACATTCTCAACAGAGAAGTCTTACTACGCTAAAAGTTAAATATCAAATTACAAAGAGGCGCTAATAAGTTTTTAAGACAGAATAACGACGAGAATTCATAGGAATTTATAGAAAATATAGTCGATAGCTATAAAACCAGGAACAAACTCACTTAATGGCCAGCTCATAAAGTTTTCGGTAACTAAATAGTAATTTACGTTACAAGACCGGAATGTAGTGTTTTGCAAGTCGAACCAAGTAGATTCCAGGGCGAGCCGTAAGCGAGCCCTGGAAGCTTGGAGAGACCAACTTTAATATTAAGTCTTGGTATGCCAAATTTTGAAAAATATTTAAAAAATTGAAAAATACACTTTTAGCTCAAGTTAAAAAAAATATGAGCTTTCTGGCCTTGAGACTGTTCAGCTAAAAATAACACACTCTAAAAAAATCTCATTGAAATCTTACTTAGTTTCAGAAAAATAGCACTTTTCGGATTTTGGCAATTTCGAAAAACTCCATTTTCTAAATAAGTAAAAATCGCTCGGTATATATGATAGGGGCTAAATAGGTTTGTAGGCAAGCACAAATTATTGACGTTTTTTTTGAAAAATCAAAAATAAAATGTTTTCCCATATTACGCCACTATTTGGCGGACACTGTATAATAACCAGTAGTACCACATATAAACAGCTTAAAAATTGCAAATATTAACACAATAGGGTGCACCCGTTATAAAAAATACTAACTCGATATTAATATGTATAGTATTCCAACCAGAAATTGGAAAGCTATTTAAAATCAGGCCAGCATTGAAAACAGTAAGTCACTTCGTAATTTAATTCATAAAATGTTTGATTGTCATGCAGTGACACTTCGATAATAACCTTCAAATTTGACAGATGCATTGGGAAGTTTGGAAGATATATACGTTTTTTTAAATTTTCTATGCTACTATACGGTTTTAAAAGCTCAACTAGTACCTACTTAAATCATGCACAATGTTACAATGCCTTAACAAAGCAGCTACATGTACAGTTTGCATATGAACTGTCATTACTTGAAAGCTGATTGACATTAGAATATTATTTACTGATTGTATGAAACCAACTTAGACATGACTTACACTTTTCATGGTGTACTAGATTTTAAATAACTTTCCAATTTTTGGTTGGAATACTATACTACGATACACCAACAATAATCGGCCGACAAAACAGTAAACGTAGATAACAAATTCTTGGAAATAATAAAAGCGCATAATGAAATGAACAAAGGTAATACATAACGGTATGTAAATGACGTTTAAATAGGCTAGTAAAAATGCCAAGGGGCTCGAGGAGCACCTTTCGAGAGATCGAGAGCAATACTGCTTGGTAAAACGATCGGTAAAGATACGTAAGTCGTCAATATCCAGCGAAGACCTCTTAGTACGATCGCAAGGCAGAGTGTGATGTTTACAACGCAAAGGCTAAAAGAATAGACTAGCTCGGATAAATGGTCGTAAAGCACCCACACTAACTAGATGAAACCGGAAAGGCGAAACAAGATCTTTCATAGAAAGCAATCGAACTGGACCTCGGAACTTTTAATCAAAAGTGCGGAATGGCGCTATGGCACATGTGAGGGACAGCAACCGTATTGGTAGGCGTCCAGCAGGCCACAAAGGGCTCAGATGAAGTCAACGTACAACGTGCTCCCAAGAGAAGTAAAGGTAGTAGTATCAAATCGTGGCTAAAAGAAAGCATCGACGTAGGAAAGACAGGTCAACGGCAGCTAAAGCGAAGGAATGGGTATGACTCGGCATGTGACTTACGCCATAGGTAGGATTAGAGCCGATAAGAGGAATTTCGGCTGTATCAACCCGTCATCATAACGTGGAAATAATCTTCCAATAACGTCGCCTTCAAACCAAATCAACATAATTGTGAGTGCGAAGATTCTAAACAAATTTGCACGAGATACGCAAAACCATGCAAATGAAAGCGACGACTCAGCGTATCTTAACCATTCAAAAATCGGGAAGCGAAAGGGCACCACACAAACTGTGATAGGCGAACCATTTCGACGGAACGTGGTAAATTTGAAACTTTGGACTTTTGACTCGTAACAAATCATTACTCTTGACGAAATAACGTTTTTACACACCGGGTGGCCGAACGGTAAAGCGTTTTGGTTTCCAGCCGGCAGATACCTCAAACCAAATGAAGAGGTTTTTGCCATGCCCTCTTTAGGCCGCTCGCTGCTCCTTAAGACACGAGTAGTCTTCGTAATCTGTTGAAATGTGCTATCAATTTGCTTTAATAAGTCCCTGCTGTTTTTATCTTTATATTAAACATGTAGTATCTACAATGATAGAAAGTCACATTAACCTTCTGACAGAATTGCTCGTTGCTATGACAACCGTGTCAATTGTTATTCAGATGGCGGGCGGCGAACCAGGGTTCGCCACAGTGGCCCCAGCCCAAAAAAACCCGACGAGTTTTTTCGAGCTGGGCCACGTGAAAAAAACCCGCTCGAAAAACCCACTGAGTTTTTCGGTCCTGGATTCACTCCAAGGGACTAGTAAACTCACAACTTGGTTAAACAATTTGAACAAAAAACCTCAACTTTTAGAATTTTATTACAAATTAGTAAAACAAAATTAATTACTTTTAAGAATAATGGAAAATTAGAAATATAATTAATGATTGTAAAAAACAGAATATTAGACCAAGAACAATTAATTATTACCAGTCAATAGGGTGTGTATCAGTTCAGAATATGTCTGTACACTTGCACTAGTTTTGTGGCTTTTTCCACGCCTAGGCGATTTCGAAGTTTACTCCAAACAAGTCTGAATGTAGAAAAGTATCGTTCAATGGAAGCTGAAGATGCCGGCGCCGATGATAGATCTAAGAAAAAATCGCAAAAACCATGTGGCAAGGTTGAAATTTTTTCGGTTCTTTTTGCAACAAGTTTCCACCATTGAGGCGATGAAAACTGATTGATGACAGCATCCGTCATCAATGATGGTGGAAAAAATGCTTCGTCTTTTATTCGAAAAGCCATTATTCCGGGAAGACGGGAAAAACCCGAAAGAGCCCAAAAAAACCCGAAAGAGCCCAAAAAAAACCCGAAAAAACCCCTCATGGTCCCAGTGGGTTGGGTTTTTCTGAAAAAACCCGGGGTTTTTCAAACCCTGCAGCGAACCCAGTGCAACTATTGAGCAGGGCATTATTATTCGTTTTCTTGTTAACAAAAATGTCCAACTTCCTGAAATTTTGCGACAATTAACAGAATTAACAGGACAGTTTTCAGCACACACTCTAAAAAAAACACAGGTATATAAATGGTGTACACGGTTTAAAGAGCGCGATTTGGTTCGTGGCAACGATGGATGAGGATGCTCAAATGTCACAATAGTGAGTGATGTCAATAGTATATATTCAACGTGTAGACAATTTCATCTTGGGCGATAGGTGAGTAACTATTTCTCAAAAGATTGGAGAAAATATCCATAAGTATTGGAAGTGTTTAAAAAATTATTCACGATTACCTAAATCTAAAAACTAAATTCTGGTGGTGATGTCGACGATCCTCGTACATGGTCCCACCATACGTGCGATCGACTTGGGCTAAAGAAAATTCGCAAAGGAGAATAATTGCAAGCCTATACGGAGCAACTCGGTTTAAAATCGAGTCAGCGTTAGTGGAGAGTAAGAATGGGAGCAGGCAATGCGTATAATGTCGCATTTCAGATGTAAACGTACGCAAGGACAGAAATTTACATTAGCATCTTTCGATAATTTAAAAAAAATCTTATCCAGCTAAGATTCGAACTCGCGACCTCAGGCACGGCAGTCCAAGTGTGTTGACACTACACCAATCTGACAGCATAGTTAGGTGACCGATTAACTTCTACTACTGGTAAAGCGAATACAAATCGACAAATATGTACAAGGCTTTGTAGTTCATTGTACTAATATTCTTCCCAAAATTGCACAAAAATGATCACGATAGGTTATATCGTTCTCGAGTTTACAGCCACCTGGAACGACATACTCGCCCTTTATTAATTTCCGACTTTCTTCTACTACAAATCGGTTACTACATATCTTCACAACAGTTATGTAGTTTTATGAGACCTTTTATTTAAATTTAAGTTGGTTGCGAATGATTGAGCGGCTATGACGAAAATTGTAAATTTGTAAAAATAGTCGGGGTCGAAAGCAACATTTCGGAAGTTGTACCGATGTAAGATGGGCGCAAAATTTTAAGGTGCTTCTGGCGGCAACTATGGTTAATACGCCACTGTTTGGGGGCACCCGTTTTAGAGCTTTGATAATTTTATTACAATAGTTTTTATCGCGAGGAGAAAACTGCCAACTGACGAATCATTTGATTTCCGAACAAAAAAATAAAAATTGAAATAGGACACCATCTGGACTTTTTCATACTCTTATGAGCTTATGACGAATCAGAAGTCTGTATAAGTAACATAAGCTTAATTTTTGTACTATTTCGACTTAGAACGATTTCCCTACTTAAGCTGAATAATTAACCGTCGATCCGTATCTTGCAAGCATGTGAATAGTAACTTTTTCTCATATATAAAATTGATTTTCCAAGTTTCTTATAGTTGCCATATGGTATTTTGTCCTGACTCACCCAAACCCAATTCAACTTGTAACATTATTTGCAGCGGTTCACTGCAGCGTTCTATGTGAGCGCTGCGTTGGGACGATTGTAGCCACAAGTGCAATAGGGAGGGGGAATACGGTAAACGGATTAAGAAAGAGCAAAAGATACGAAAATTTTGAAAAACCGTTGCTACATGTTTCATCATGTTTCAGTCGTAGTTATAGTGATTAGTATTTTATTTTACAAATAAACACACAAAATTCAGATTTTATAATTTCAAGCTTCGACGTGTCATATTTGCACCAATCTATTTTCTTACTATGTTGTAAAACGTCGGCAGAAAAACAGATACTGCAATAATGCAAAATTGTCAGTGCATGTTTCTGTTTGTTTACTTATAGAAGGTAGACTTTCGGCAAATATTGCAAAATAAATAAGTTCTGTTTTTTTTGCAAAATTTGTAAATGTTCACTGAGCATGAAGCACATAACGGCATGCTAGAAAGAATGTTTGGAAAAAAAAACGATGAACCAAGTTTGACCCCCTCCAGTTTGTATATACCGAGTGTTTCACTTAAGGTGCGAACATAGGGAAATAGTATATATGTAGATTCCTGCTTGCCGCTTGAATTGATAGGATTGATTGTGGTATCAATCGAAAGAGAAAAAAAATGCCCTTAATTTTATACTACTTTACTTGAATTTGTAGGTTGTTTAAGATAGAAATAGCTTAAAAACTAATACATATTTTGCATTTTATCAAGTTATCAATTCACGTATTTAACTAATTAGTTACTATGAATGATAATGTTGAATATTCTATTGAAGAGAGGATATTTATTATCAAAACATTTTACAGTGGCGTCAGTTTACGCAGAGTTCGTGATTTATTCTCAGTTAAATTTAATAATCGACCTATACCATCTGTATCAATAATTCGCAAGTTTCTGAAAAAAATTGAAACTACAGCAAGTGTAGCAACGGGTGATTCAAAATGTAGTTTTAATATTGCAGTTTCAACAAATATTCAATCGAGACATTAATATTACAGGCAAACGAAATAGAAGAGCCAACGATGAGCTGAAAGAAAGAGTTTTGGGGTTGATAAATGCTGATCAAACAACCAGCACAAGATGTATTGCTCGAGAGTGCAACGTATCGACACGGTCAGTGCATAAGGTTTTGAAGAAGCATGGTTATCACCCCTACAAACGTCAGTGTCATCAAGAGATATTCTTAGTCGATGAAGAAAGCAGGCGCTTATTCTGTGAAGTTATGCAGAAACGCTCAAACGAAAATAGGAACTTTTTACAGTCGATCTGTCGATCTGTTTTACAGATGAATGTACTTTCACAGTTAACAATAAACCGAATACACAGAACACTCGATACTGGGCCCAAGAAAATTCTCGGATAGCTCTTGAAACAATAACGAAGTTCCGGCAAGAAATTAATATTTGGCTGGTATTTTTAACAATAACATTACTGGACCGTTTGAAATAGTTGGAAATTTAAATTCAGATTCTTATTTAGAACTTTTAATCGATCAGATTGGCCCCGCATTAGAAGTTGCACATGAAAATCAGCATGATGGTTGTCCAGCGCATTAGTTTGAATGTAATGGAATATCTAAGTAAACTTTCCTAAATGCTGGGTTGGTCGCGTGGTACTATCAACTGCCCACCAAGATCTCCTGATTTGGCACCATGCGAGGTCTTTTTGTGGGGTCATCTGAAAAATAAAATTTACAGAAAACGTCACCCAAATATTGGCTCTTTGCGAGAAGCAATCGTTGCGGAGTGTAGGCTAATCACAGATATACAGTTTGCTAATGTAAGGCAGGCATTTTATAACAGATTGAGTTATTGTTTACAGCAGAATGGAGAACTTTTTGAGTACTTGCTATAAATTTGCTTATAGTTTAAAATTTATTCACAAACTTGTGAATTGTTGATACAGATGAAAAAGGTCGATTATTAAATTTAACCAAGAATACATCACGAACTGTGCGTAAACTGATGTCACTGTAAAATGTTTTGATAATAAATAGTCTCTCTGCATTATAGAAAAAGCATTAGTATAATAATCAAATATTTGACTTATTAGTACGTCGGCTACATCCCATACACAAATAAAGATCTAGATGGCAAATTTGCAAGCCTTCCTATACCTCTGTGGCACTATTAAAAGAAGGTCGAAGAACACTAGACGAGAAACAAAGATGACATTTTATAAAGCAACGGCTAGTCTAACACGTTCATGATTAGATTATATAGAGGCGAATACTGGACACAATAGGCAAAGATACTAAAGAAAATAAGGCCACAGAAATGAGATTTTTGAGGTCAGACATAAGAAATCTAGTATTGGACTCACCGAAATGAACTGCGATTACATATTCAGCTTAAACGAAAAAAATGCAAAATTATAGAATGAAATCTTATGCGGATGGACAATACAAGAACACCAAAACTAACTTAGGAATACAAAGCAACGAAAACGTTGGACAGATCAAGCCTTAATCCATGATGATGATGATTGATGATAATGATGACATTTAACATCCCTAAAGTGTTTGCAAATACAGTAAACCTCGCTTATAATGGACTTCAGAGGGCAATCAGTATTAGTCCATTACAACCGATTGTCCATTTTATCAGAATTTGATGTTTAGAAGTTGAAATCAAAATTGTACGTTGGAAAATAATGCATTTATTAAAAGTTCGAACAACACAAAAAGCACCATAATATAAGAGTAGGTACCTTAATTTTTTTTCGTTGAATGATTTTTCCTGTTACATGTCATTTAAAACAATTTGCATTTTATTTATGTGGTGAAGATTTTCACCTGCATGATTCCTTTGGTGAAAGTATTGTTGTAAGGTTTGAAAATATTTTAATTTAAGCCATCTGAAAAAGTCGCTTCAACTTGCTCCCCCAATGGACTTTTAGCGAATTTTTTGTCCATTATAAGCGAATCCATAGTATCCAATTCTACTTATACAGGTTTAAATGACTTTAGTCGGAACTTTGGCAATCGGTGCATTATAAACGAGAGTCCATTACAAGGAAGTCTATTGTAAGTGGACTGTACTGCACCTATTCATGATGTAACCATTTCAAACGGAGAAATGTCTTGACAATAATTGTCGGATAATTGCAAATAGTTCAGTTTTGCAACTGAACAATTGGTAACCAATAAGAAAAGTTAAAAATATATATATTAAATTGACACTTGACGCATTCAAATATTTAATCATATATACAAGTACTACAATTAGCCGAGCATATTTAAGTTAACTCGGGCAATTCAGTACCTTAACATTCTTAAATAAATTACGATAACTATTTTACAAATTCTTGCTCTTTAACAACCATTTAAGTACATGAACTGCAATTATTTTAGAGTAAAGAAATACCTGTTTTGTTCGTGTAACGTTTTTCTTGACTTGTAAGAAAAAATAACTCAGAAAATAAACTTCATCTAGCTATTTCAGGGTTTTTCAGCAGCAATCATAAAATAATCACACTTTTTTGTAATCGTGTTTGCAAAACTTTAAATTTTCTGCTGATAGAACTATAAATAAAATGCCTCAAGTCCAAAACTTAACTTTACCTACAATAATGCACACGAAGGTTGGCAATAAACACAACAATTTTTATAAATTCAAATAAACAATTAATGGCAGAACACTTCAAAAAAACAATTTTTAGAATATAACAGGCAGAATACCTCACAAAAGTAAACAAAAATTAACCATTACGTTACCATTAAAATTGATTAATTTGCAGAGAATAACATTTGGTACAAAAAAGTTAGCTGGATTTTAATAAACGTTCATACTGTTAACTACGGTATTTTTAACATTGTGGGACTTCAATTATTATTATTACACCTAAGCGTTTTAATTTAATTTTTAAATTGCAACCCTTGATTATCGTGGGTATGGGTGATCTAATCACCCAGTATATGTATATAATTTAAGTATATTCCATATAACTGCGCTTAAATGTAACATATTTCCATATCACAGAAAAAACAATATAAATAAATTATTAAGTTGATGATAAGCAACTGTATATTATTAAAAATTGTTAAGTCATTCAACATTACTCCTAATAACGTTAGTCTAGATTTCGTCTCAAATATGTATATTCCAGGGGATTACCCTTGGTGTCACTATAAAGTACGAGTGTAATAATTCAGCAGTGATATGACTGGCGATTTATTCGATTCAATAATATAGTGATTAATCTTATTTAAACGGAATTTATGACCCATATTAAATACTATCGACTATCGTAGCACCATTTGCAAATATTGGAATCATCAACTGCTGGACCTTCGTAAACAGATTGCATAATTTCATGTTTGTGTTTGCTGAAACAGATGTATGACATAAAATTAGAGTTAGAGAGAGTGATACAACACAACAATCGCAAGTGTTACTTTTTATATACCTACGACTGTTTTTAAAGGCGGGATTTACGCACAGCCACCTTCGCTGTAACTAATTTGCATCGCAAAATCTGCAGTGAGTGAACCACTTACAAAAATTAAAACTGCGGTTTGCTTCGCAATGCACGATTAGTTGAATGTTTTGTTTACATGTACCGCTGTATAATTATGCTCGTTCGTGTACCTGGTAATTTACATCGCGACAAGCTTAAAAAACCTAAAATGTATGATCAACTGCCTACGCAAAATTAAACCTCGGTATTATTAAGGACTTTCATGAAACCATACACTTTCCAGTTTCAAGACGTGAGAAAATAAGACAAGTTCATATAATAATAGATCTAATACAAACACTGCTCTCGCGATAAAGCTTCAAAAGTACCCCCGACAATTATTTCCCGTCTGCTGCACTCACAGTAACGGTTATATAATAGACGGTTTCTCTAAAAAGCAGTAATTATATATTTAAAAACCATAATGTTACCTTGTATCGATGTCAACACAGAAGCTGCAATAACTAGAAATAAGCTAATCTTGTATTTACAGCTGCGCACATAATTTGTCCGAGTCATTGTTTTCAAAAACACAAGCACATTAAGTCAAAAATTTCGTTGAAGAACACTCATTTTTAATACTTTATTCACGTTTTCTGTCGTTTACGGTCTCTCACAGTCGTTCGTAATCTGTCGACGCCATTTTCATGGTCATTTGCGTTTGCTTGAGTGGGGAGTTTAAAAAAATAAAGAACCGGCATTACAGGCAACTATCTGGGCGCCATCTATACGGGGAGTGCGGAATATTGTCCTGCAGGCAACGGTTCTGGCTGTGGCTAGAGGTTCGCACCTGGTATAAAATAAAATTATTTATTGTGTTATTTCCAGCAGAGAATTTAAATATTTGTAAACACCAATAACAAACAATGTGTCTTTTATGATACTTTAATTCTATTGCTGCTAAAAAATTCTCAAATAGGTAGATGAAGTTTATTTTCTGAGTGAATTTTTTGTGACAAGTCAAGAAAACGTTGCACGAACAAATCAGGTATTTCTTTACTTTAAAATAATTGCAGTTCATGTACTTAAATCGTTGTACAAAAATCAAAGATCAAGGATTTGTAAAATAGTTATTAAAGTTGTAATTTATTTAAGAATGTTTACGGTAGTGAATTGCCACAGTTAACTTAAATTTGCTTGATTAATTGTACTACTTGTGTAAGTGTCAATTTAATATACATATTTTTAACTTTTTTACTTCCGTTTTTAATAAAGGAAGTATTGGATTCACCCCAAAAAGTCGAAATAGAGTTCCCTGAACCCAACAAACATGTTTTTGTTCATTAGCCTGTCTGGCTGTGTGTCTGTCTGCCTGTGTGACTGTCTGTCTGCTTGTCTATCTGTGTGTCTGTCTGTCTGTCTGTGCGTCTGTCTGTCTGTTTGTGTGTCTGTCTGTCTGTCTGTGTGTCTGTCTGTGAACAGAATATCTCAAAAACAAAGAGAGATATGACGTTGAAACTTCATACTTATATAAGTTTTGTGTACTATGTAGATCATAGATTCCCAAACTTTTTTGGCCTACCGCCCATTTTTCAGATAAAAACTACTCAGCGCCCCCCCCCCCCCCCCCTCTTCTCCGCCCCGAAAATCTACCAACTATAAGTGAACAAACAGAATATGCAGTAACCATTTTACAACATAGTAAGGAAATATATTGTTCCAAAGAAGACTTGTTGAAACTTAAAGTTATAAAATTACTGAAATTGGCCATAGTAACCTTTGCATTACACACAGAAAATTAATATAACAAAAGATAATATTAAAATAAAAATTATGTAAGAATTAATAGATAACATTAAAAATTATTTTAATGAAAAAGATAAACCTCCTGCACTGCTACCAATTTGTTAACGTTCAGCTCTATCTTTGTCAGCAGCATTCTTAAATCACCACGATTATAGTTATTTGTAGTCGGTTTTCTTTTTTACTTTCCTTGTCTGAAAGACGAAGGAAGTATTGTAATCACAAAAAAATTCTTCAGATCTTCACGTTTCAGGGTCCCTAGATGACGAAAAACAGGTTTTCTAAATTCCGTCTGTCTGTCTGTCTGTCTGTCTGTCTGTCCGTCTGTTGGCGGTATAACTTAAAAATATTTGTCGGAGGACGACTATATTTTGTATACACATTATATATATACCTGGAATAAAACCGGGAAAATTTCAGACAAATATACACAGGGTGAGCACTTAAAAAAAATTAAATTTTGTTTATTTTTCATTTAAATTAGTACTAATAGATACAAGTAATAATTTATACATAGTGCAGGCTTTATTATTACCAAAAGTGGGAGCCAATAAATACACAATAAATGTTTTATAATACAAAAAGGAGGCACAAATTAGCATGTTACTAAATATAGCTGCAACGCAGGAAATCGAGGGGTCGGTGCTTCGTGAAGCATATAGAAATTGCCCAGTCCCTTAAGATATCCCACAAAACGTTGCGGCTGTACACGCGGTCCGCCTGCCGTTCGAATGCAACCACCGCTAAAGTTTTTTATTTAAAATTTATTCAATTTATTAGAAACGTAAAGATATTTTTACTCCTAACTTAATTTGATTTTTAAAATTATATATTGTCACAATGTCGACGAGGGAAGTTCTGGGTAAAGCCTTTTACAGATTTTTAGTTAATAGATTTGTGACCGCACTACCTAATGACTATGACTTTCTATGTATGCAAGTTTACTAACAGATGAAACTTGTACGAATGGTTTTTCAAAATTCTCTTATCTTCTCCTCTTTCTTTATTCTTTTATTATCGCTCCCTATTTCTATTCATCGCCCCCCAATTGCACCTGAGACTACTGCGGTCCCCCTGAACTATTTCAGGGCCACAAGGGGGCGATATTGCCCACTTTGGGAATCACTGATTTAGATACAACAGCAAGCTTTTGAAGAAAATTATTTTGCAGTTTTTTTTATTTTCTCAAAAACGGCTCTAACGACTTTTTTCAGATGTTATATTTGTAATGTACCTATATTGATGTGAGATAGGTGATTTTCCAGTTCAGCAGCTCTAAAATGAATTTCTTGTTGGTTTTTTGTTTTTTTTATATTATTTAGTAAGGAAGCTAAAAACAAATTTTTGCCTAATAATAAGATCACTGTAAAAGTAAATTGCACGTGTATCACACCAGATTTTTAATTTGTTAATAATTGTTTAGTTGCAAAATTACTTATCTGCAATTGTTCGACAATTATTGTCATAAAATTTCTACGTATTGAAATGGCTACGTCATAAATAGGTGCAGCATAGTCCACTTATAATGGACTCTCGTTTCTAATAGACTGATTACTAAAGTCCTGACTAAAAGGTCATTTAAACCTGTGTAAATAGAATCGGATATTATGGATTCGCTTATAACGGACAAAAAATTTGCTAAAAGTCCATTGCGGAGCAAGTTGAAGTGACTTTTTCAGATTGATTAAAATATTTTCAAACCTTACACAGTGGTCGGAATGTAAACTTGGACGAACCGGAACGTTGTCGGGGAGGGGGGGGGAGGGGGGAGCGAAAATTTGCGCGGAAAATAATAATAATGTTGATAATAATAAGTGTTTTTTCCGTCAATAGTCGACACAAGCCAGTTTAATTTAATATTTAATTTCAAAGCGAAAAGGCCCTAATTACAAAAAAATATATAAATTTAACAAAATAAAGTGTATTCATTTCCTTCTAGAATAACTCAGAAATAGGCAATAAAATCAAAATAATTCAACAAAATTCAAAACTCTAAATATTGTAAGGTAACAGAACAGATAATACATTATAGGTAATTATTAATAATATTGATACTAATAAAAATATAAATATTGGTTAAAGAGTTAAAAAAGATCCCAGATTTCTTGGTACCGAGTCTGCTTTTTGTGCTCTCTCTTTCTGCTGTTTATATCAGACGCAGAATGAACAAAATAGGTAATGGAGGATGGAGCAT
Source organism: Agriotes lineatus (assembly GCA_940337035.1). Lineage (NCBI taxonomy): Eukaryota > Metazoa > Arthropoda > Insecta > Coleoptera > Elateridae > Agriotes > Agriotes lineatus. The sequence continues at coordinate 8,817 of CALNHX010003278.1, read as the reverse complement.
AATGAGTAATGACTACCAAAGTACCAAGTCACACGCTTTTGAGCAGTTTCTAGCTATTGCCGTATGGTGGGTTGTCATCATTAATGGGTTTCACGTGTGATTTCGATTCAGATGGTTTCAAACAGCAGGACACTGGCGCGCAAAGAATTTCAGCATAAAAAACGTGGGTGTAATAATAAACGGAATGGTTTTTTTTGGTAAATTTTTCACGAAAAGGAACGGCTTTTGATGAAATTACACGAGACGGAACGACTCTTGATAATATTTCACGAACCGGAACGCCGTTCCGGTCCGTTCCGGTACATTCCGACCACTGACCTTACAACAATACCCTCACCAAAGGGATGATGCAGGTGAAATTGCTTTAAATGACATGTAGCAGGCAAAATCATAGAAAAACTTTTTAAAGTAGGTACCTACTCTTATAATAATAATAATTATAATATTAATTGTTTTTATTTGAAAATAAACAGATATATAAAAATCATATACAAATTAAAATATTTTCAAAATCTCAAGGTCCAGATCAGTACAACTGTTTTTCGCCTGAACCTTGCAAATATAAATTAAATTTTTAAGTTTAAGTAATACACATGACAAACACAAAATACAAATACAAGCCCATCGTTTCCAAATACATTTCAAGTCCAAGCAATTCTTGCAAACTCACAATTTTTGTTTTATTAATAAGTGGGAAATTTAAAAAGTTGGTTAATTTAGGTCACTCATGTTTCTTGAGATTTTAGATACAAATTAAATAACTTTATTTGAAATTGTTTAACAGAAAGGATTTTGAATGATAATGGTAACTCATTATATACTTTACTGATATTGAATGTAAACGATCTTTCAAACAAAGCGGTTCGGTATTGGGGTGGGGTAATTAAACCTCTAAACTTCAAATTTAAACTATGCACGTCCGTCCTGAAGGTTATTTTATTATAGAGATATGGTGGGTTTTTACAAAGTATCAATTTATGATAAAAACATGCAGTTTGTAATAAGCATCTATTTTTCATATTAAGCCACTTTGTTTCCTGCAACTTATGTGCAGGCGCGTAGGAGCGTTTTCTAGACTGCGGGGGCCATTCTAATTTCAATAAAGGCTTCTAACTTGATTTATTAATACGAGCTATAATATTTCTGATTTCCTGATTATCAATTTTTAGTTTAATACTATAATAGTATATTTTAGTCACTGGTTACTTAATAAGTACTATTTTATTTAAAAAAAAAACACTCTTCCATAAAAAATTAATTACACAATGAACAACGTTTATTATCAGATTTTCACATAAGCAAAGAATACACATGAATAAGCAAACTTAAATGAATATACAACTAGTTTTCAAAAAATAAAAAGGGTGTAAATAAAGATTAGAAATATAATGTATATAAAAAACAAATACAAAAATAAATGCAATTAAGAATCATTTAGAAACCGGTACCAAAAACAGAAATTCTAGTTGGTAAAGCAACTACGAAATCGTTTACAAGATCGTCTATAACTAGATGTTCTACCTCCTCTACAGTGTCCACCAAAAAGTCGGCATAATATGGGAAAAATTTTTATTTTTGCTTTTATCAAAATAGTAATTTACGATGCAAGTAACGTTATCAAGATTTTTACATTACGAGAGAATAGTTTGAATGAACGAGCGACGTTAGGAGTAATGTAGAAAGCAGATAACGTTACGTACGTATATCGTAACATGGTTTATTTTATCCTAAAATACTAATCTTTTTAAAAAATAGGAAAAATTATTATTAATGACCCTTACAACAACGAGTGTTGATATCACTAATAAGATAAAAACTCAATACTGTATTGTTGGTTGCACTCTCAGGTTATGTTAAATTTGAGATTTTCAGGTTAAGTTTTGCGTCAGTTTGTGTCAAATAACAAACAAAACCTAACCTACTAATCTCGAATTTGACATAGACTGACAATACACTTGAGTGCTGTCAACATGTGATTAAATGCTAATAAAGTATCGTTATGTTATTTTTCTTAACAACACTAGTGCTGTTAAATGCATCTTAACGCAACTCGTTGCTAAGGAGTTATTGTCATAATAACATAATAGGATAAGAACCTATTTGGCCCCTATCATATATACCGAGCGATTTTTACTTATTTAGAAAATGGAGTTTTTCCAAATTGTCAAAATCTAAAAAGTGCTATTTTTCGGAAATTAAGTAAGATTTAAATGATATTTTTTCTGGAATGTCTTATTTTTAGTTAAATGAACAATATCAAGGCCAGAAACCCCCTAATTTTTTAAACTTTAGCTAAAAATTAATTTTTCAATTTTTAAAATATGTATTTTTAAAGTTTCAGATACCAAGACTAAATATTAAAATTAATTTTGTTTTATGTGAAGACTAAAGATTTATAATTGGCAAAAATAATATAAAATAGTTATTTAACCAACAAGTGTGTTAATGAAGGCCATTAATAATCGAGCACGAACGAGCGATAGCGAGTGAGTGTCTTTAATAGTTGAGATTATTAACTGCCCATTAACAAACGAGTTGATTACAAAAATTTTTCGTTTACCGCAAAATCTTTTTTTGTGGCGAAAAATTTGATTAATACAACTAATCTCCATGCAAAATATCATCAAAACGTCAAAATCACAAAAACAGTTAATTAATGAAAAATAGTGTATTAATCAAAAACAATGTATTAATAGATCCATTAATCCATCCTTTTTAAAAAAAACAGTTAATTAATGAAAAAGAGTGTATTAATCAAAAACAGTGTATTAATGACGTCTATTAATTCATCTTTTTTTAGGAAAAATAATTCATTACTATTGAAATTGACAAGCGGTCAACGAAAATGTTAATTACTTCTTTAGATTTTTTATTATTTACCAAAAAGTGGAATGTTTGCATAATTTTCACGTTTTTTATGCAAGGTGCTTTTTAGGAGAAATATTTTTCAATTCTACCCTGTTAATGAATTACCGTTACAAAAATCCTGTAAAGGTTCTTTTACAGTGGTCTAAATAAGGATATTTTTCTTTATCCAATTATATGTTCTAAAAAGTATCCGATCACACCGATTACTTTATGGAATAGTGAAATTTAATATCGCTCACTCGGCGGCGATAAAAAATAAGGCGATTTACAGACGGGGGTTTTCATTACACTTCAAATTTATATATGTTTATGTTAGTGGTTATAAGAAATACCTAAAATTATAAATTATGATGAAACTAGAAAAAGATATTTTTGAGGGGGCCAGGCCTCTCTGAAAATTATTTGAGGGGGCCATTGGCCCCCGTGGCCCCCGCGGCTCCTACGCGCCTGCTTATGTGAAAGGTGCTCATATTTACGTATACCGTGAATGTACCTCAAACATGAATTTTGCACCTTTTGTAATCTATTTCTGGTATCAACATCTAAGCAAGGACCTATAATTTCAGAGCAATATAAAAAGTGAGATAATACAAGAGAATCGCTGAGCATTTTTTTCTGAATCTTATTTAAATAAGATCTGTGTGGATATAACAATTTTAAATTTAAATACGCTTTCTGAATACATTTGTTTATATGAGGCCGATATCTAAAAGTATTGTCAATTATCAATCCTAAATTTTTTGCTTGTGTAGTTACTGGAATTTCAATATCATTAATGGTTATACGTAACAAACTTTGAATATGTAATAAATTAGATGATCTGCTAAATAAAATAGCACACGATTTTGATGGATTTAATTTTAGTCCGTGCTGTACAGATGTTTTATAAAGTTCATTTAAATCATACGTAACCCCTCTTATGGCAGAGTCAAAATCCGATGGTTGAAATGAATAATAATGCTGAGTATCATCAGCATACATGTGCATTTTACAATAGGTAGCAGATTTATAGAAATTTGATGTATAAATGGTATACAACAAGTGTCCTAAAAACGACCCCTGAGGCACGCCCTTTTCAATGTTACATAAGAATGAAATATGTTCATTAATTCTGATACTTTGCGATCTATTACTGAAATAATGTTTAATTAAATCAATTGCATTTGACGAGAACCCTATAAAGTGCAATATTAAAAGTAATAATTCCTGATTAATAGTGTCAAACGCCTTACTGTAATCCTACAGAACCAAAATTGTTAACTTTTCGTTATCTGTAGCCTCGAGTATGTCGTCTGTTACATTTGCAATTGCAGTAGTGCAGCTATAACATTTACGAAAACCTGACTGAAATTCCGGTAGCAAATTGAATGTATTTAGAAAATATCTGATTTGTTTATTCATAATTTCTTCAATTATTTTAGAGAAAGTAGGCAAGATACTAATCGGCCTAAGGTCTGAGTAATGCCCAGGTTCGTTTACTTTCGGCAATGGAATAACAAGGGCATGCTTCCAACTATCAGGGTAAACATTATATTATTGTAATTTTTGTGCTGTTCAAACTTTTAATAAATGCATTATTTTGCAACTTACAATTTTGAGATCAACTTTAAAATAGTCAAATTCTGATAAAATGAGAAATTGGTTGTAATAGACTAATATTGATTGCCCTCTGAAGTCCATTATAAGCGAGGTCTACTTTAGGGATGTTAAATGTCATCATTCATCATCATCATGTATTAAGGCTTGATCTGTCCAACGTTTTCGTTTTCTAAGTTAGTTTGGTGTTCTTGTATTGTACATTCCGCATAAGATTTCATTCTATAATTTTGTATATTTTGTTTAAAAGCTGAATATGTAATGACAGTTTATTTCGGTGGATCCAATACTGGATTTCCTTTGTCTAATCTCAAGAATCTCATTTCTGTGACTTTTTTTTTCTTATCTGTGTCCATGTCCAGTGTTCGTCGCTGTATTATATTGAAAGTGTTAGAATATCCATAGCTTTATAAAATGCCATCGTTGATTCTCGTCTAGTGTTCTTCAACCTGTTTTCTTAATAGTGCCACAGAAGTATAGTAAGGCTTGTAATATGTCTTCTAGATATTCTTTATTTGTGTATGTGATGTCGTAGCCGTACTATTAAGTAAAATATTTGATTATTATGCTCGTGATTTTTGTATAATGCAAGGCCTACTGTCATACGTTAAATTAGATTCACCCATTTAGGGTTTCTTAAAGTGATAATTGTTCACACTTACCTGTTCATGAAAGCATACACAAAAATGTGCTCATTATGTGTTACAACTAGTTGAAATCTTGTCTCTTAAGCTTTTCTCTGTCAGTGCGCTCTCTGAAACTCTTTGGATCGGGTGTGCATGTGGAGTCCAAAATTCATATAGACGCTGAGGAAACGCACTTGCCTTCTTGAGCTAATTTCATGTAAATATGTTCAGTATGAACCTTGTTCAGTATAATGTATGATAGGAAATCATTAGCAAACAAATTATTTTTGTGTCCGACAAATGAACAAAATAGATTCTCATCATTTCTTTTTTTTTGAATACTGCTTGGAGATTATTCGAAATACAAAAAGAATAATTCTCAGCAGTCTGCGTCTGTATCAAAAGATATTAGTTCGCAAAGTCCAAATATATCCATAGAGTTTATTTCTTCGCTGCCTGTTTCTTCTGTGGCGACAAAAACTTGCAAACCGAGAAAGGGAGGAAAGTGTGGTGTACTCAATAACACACCTGAAATTGAAATTACAAAGCAGCTGTTGCAGAAAAGGAAGCAGCAATGTGCGAAAATCTGCTAAGGCAACAAACAGGAAATTGATGATAAAACTGTAGAAGAAATAGGAGGCGTTCCAGTAGACAATCACGAAGAAGACGATGCTGCTTGCCTGTACTGCAACGAGCTCTATTCCTTATCTCACCCTAATGAAGACTGGATCTGCTGTCAGAAATGCAATGGATGGTGTCATTCGAATGTGCCGGAGTCAGCAGAAGAGTAAAGCAGTTCATTTGCGATGTTTGCAAATACGTAAGTGCAATAAGATCGACTTTTTTTGTTATAGTTTTTAATTATATTTGTTTGAAGTTCTCTAAAAATTTTTTCTAGGATATTTAACTTTAACTTCCTACTAAATGTGTTTATGTGCATTTGTGTTCTTATAAGTTCATTTTGTAAATTATTTTATTTTCTAGGAACTTTTATAATTAATAAAATGTTACTTTGCAATACGTACGTAGTTTTAGTTTGGCTTGGGTGAGATGACATAGTATGCCATCTTACCTCTATATATCAGTGTGAGATGCCATAGGTACACTTTTTTTTTTGGTTACAGGAAAAGTTAAATTTTTTAAGTCATACTTCAAACAGTGATGTCACGTGTAAAAGGTGAATTAAAAAAATGCACTAAACTGTTCGTGTTCTTTAATATAATTTTTTCGGAAACAAATAAGGGCTCAAACAAAAAGTATGCCATTTTAGCACAATTCCCCTACTTACGAAGTGGCAGGGAGGGGCATTTGTTCACCCCTAAAAAATGGTTAAAGAGCAAAAGACAGTTGATTTATAATCATTATTACAATTCACATTCAAAAAAAAGAAGCTATAATAGGTTGTACTTATGATTCTAATTAAAAGCATCTCAATCCACTCTATAGTTATCATACTACAGCTGTACAAGGTACAACAAAAAAGGAGTTTTGTTGCAAGTGATGTCAGTGTAAAAAAATGTGCGCCATAGACTGAATTACCACAAATGGCAGGAAAGAGTGTCCGTGGCAGTAGGGTGTTTCGCAAATAATGAGAAAACGATGAATACAATAGTATATTGTGTTATTAGGAGCAAAAGTTATATTTTATGTGGCGAGGCTGGACGGGTTATCTGCCGAGCTTGCGAGTCAGATAAGTACAACCGAGCCACATAAAGATACTTTTGCTCCGAATAACATATAGTATTTTTTTTTCAAACGTTTTTATAACAAATTATTTACAATTTTGTGAACAAAATTCGAAGAAAATTACTTGATCTCGTCAGCGGCAGATAATATTATCTGCCGCTTGGCAATAAAGTGACAGTTTAGCATTATCAATCCAGCAGTATCAAGCCATATTTACTGCCGTTTCAAGAAAAATATTTTTATTTTGAAAAATAAATTTCACTGAGTACCAATTAATGGGTAAGTATACAGTGCTGTGTAGGCATCTAGGTATGTTATTGGTCAGAAATGACAAATGTCATATTAATTTCAAATTGTCTCATCTCTGACCAACCGCTTACCTCGATGCGTATTAGCAATAGTTGATCCTTTCGTAATTTTCCTATATTTGATGGTATGCCACTATGACACACTATATAATAATAATAATAATACCTTTATTTTCCCAACAGGTGCACCCCAATTACTGGGCAAATTGCATAAACTCAATTTTAAATAGTGTAGTCGAGCTATAGTCTAAAGTAACAATAAAAATTTGTATGATTTTCTATTCTCTATTTTAGATCTTGGACAAAACAAGCGATGTAATAACTAAAAACTATAAATTGTTAATTAAAAACTAAATCTAGCCCATTTTATATCCGGACTGAGAACTTGTATACCATGCGTTCTTTTTAAAAGTATAAACAGGGGATACTCGTATGTATACTAAAAAGAAAATTCTCGTATTTTTGCCAAGCATGCTATTTGTTTTAATTAAAACTCTTAAAATTGAAGTTTTCTGTATAATTGGTTGCCTACATATAGGGTAAATCAATAGAAAATAAGAGAAATTTCCTTCATAGTATACATACGAGTATCCCCTATGTATACTTTTAAAAAGAACGCATGGTATATGTAGATCGCAAACTTTGCTAATTTTATTGGAGTAATTACACATTAGATACAGCGATGATTTCACTGTTAGCACGCCAGTTAATAATCGTGCAATACTTATCTTTATTTGTGTACTTTATTTGTGCATTGATTTGTATATGTGAAAATTAACTAAATTATAATAAATTGTTGTTGATATTCACAATAATTAAAATATAAACAACATATAGTCCGGGCATTATCATTATTCGTCAGGTAGATACGCCAAATGTGACTAGCGATGTTTGTATCTGCATGCTTTTAGTTTATGTTGATGAGTGTGCAGCAAATTTGTGTGTTACGTGGAGTTAGTACCAAAAGTAAAAATAAAAAATGCGCTTGTAAAGCATCTGAAAAGTATATAATTCAAAACGCAATGGAAGTTTATCTATTGTGCAATAATAAGTAGACTAACAAGTAACCTAATACGTTTATTTTTAGATTTCAACATTGTTCAATAAAGAATGGCCAATAACGACAATACCTAGGCGTTGCCGTTTATTATAATTTATTTCATACTGTCCGGAAAATATGACTTTACGTCATTAATTCGAGTCCGGAAAGTGGAACATTACATCACAAGGCCGGAAAGTGTTGCTAGGCAACTACTGAATAATATGTGGTGGCACTGTAAGTCGAATTGACATAGACTTACAGTGCCATCAACATATTATTCATACGTTGAATTTCCACAGCTTTTTAAATGAACATGTATAAAACAGTATGAACAAAAACATTATATGATACACGGCCGTAAAATATTATTAAATTACTCGGTTTAGGAATTTTCGACTCGGCTCGTTTCTCTACACGTCTGTAAACATCTAAACTCTTATTTTAATACGTAATTTTTCGGTCTTATAACGTAAATAACTGTTACATGATTATAATCACTGACATTGTCTACTATAATTGTACATTGACGTTAAATATCGGACATTAACATGGATCGCCATAAGTAGGTATAGTTGGACATGGAACGACATTCACATGAATACCCTATTAGCGACTTTCACAGTAACATACTTATACACTGGTTATAAAATAGACAGAAAAGTAACAAAAGTAACTGCTTGTAAAAGAGAAG